>BJBW01006229.1:315-20393 GCA_004320125.1 Scolopax mira
GTCCTCCTTTCTACCCTTTTTAAAAATGGGTATGATGTTTCCTTTCTTCCAGTCTGAACACAGTCTAGATCTATCTTCTTTACAGCTTTCCATTCGGCATTTGGACACATGAATGACATCCCTCCCCAGACCTCTCCTCCAAGTTGAACCATCCCATCTCTCTCAACACTTCCTTCCATGGGTGATGCACAAGTCCCTTAATAATCTTAGTGGTCCTTGGCTGAATTCCCTGAATTCTCTCTCTTGTCCTGGGGAGATAGGAATTGACACAATGCTTCAGGGATTTCTTCCTTGCCCTGTTGGCAAAAAATTTCCTAATGCAGCCCTGGATATCATTAGCTTTCTTTGCTGCAATGGACACCTAATTGGACAACTTGGTATCTGCTGAGACCTCCCAGTAATTTTCTGTAAAGCTGCTTTCTGGCTAGGCAGTCCCATGTGCACTGGTGCATGGGATTGTTCTTCCTCAGGTGCAGGCTTTGAAGTTTCTTATGTTGAACACCATAAAGTTCCTGTAATCTCATTTTCCCAGTTTGTTGAGGTCCTTGTGGCTGTCAGCACAACTCTCCGGTGTATCAACCACTTCTCCTTAGAGGTTTGCTGAGAGTAAACTCTGCCTTACCATCTAGATCATTAGCAGTTGAAAAGGACTGGAACAAGTATTGACCCTCGGGGTACATCACTGGTTACTGGCCTCCAACTAAACTTCATGTCACTGATCAGCCATTCAGTCAGTTTTCAGTCCACCTCACTGTCTACTTATCCAGCCCATACATCAACAAGTTCTCTATGAAGAATGGAAATTGGTGTTTGTTTTAAAAATAAGGTTACTATGCTGTTTTGATTTTAGCCCATTGGTGGCTTTGAACATTAAGAGAAATGAAGACAATTAACTCTCACTGACTTGGCCCTGTATTCTTGCTGATGAAGTATATGCTATGTATAGCATCCCCTATACTATAAATGGTTTAGCAGTTTGTATTTCCTGTAATCACCCCTGTTTTGGTTTTTTTTTTTGACAGCTGTAGTTACACCAAATATTCAGAAGCCAGAGAGTGGCTCACAAAATACATGTGCTAGTTGTGACAAATCTATGTCTGTTCAATAAACCAAGTGTGTTTGTTCACACCTTTAACTTCCAGAAGTGAAAGCAGATACTAAGAACCAACATTTCTAGTTTAAACAAAGACAAGAAAATAGCCCGGTACTGCTTGTTTTATTTTAACAATAAATTGAAAGAATAACTCCTGATATTAGTTCTGTTATTGAATTAAATCCTCAAATGAATCTCTAATGCTTCATTAAAGAACAATACAATAAAGAAAGGAAAAGTTCTTCTCCTTTCCTCTGCCTTATTCCCATAACTTTCCCCTTTTAAAGTGAATCAGCTTGCCTAATGAACTATATTCAATAAACTCACCTTCTTTCTTCTCCAAAGGTTTTTTTTCCTCTAGGTCTATAAACAGATTTTGCATAATATAACAAGTTAGTTAATACCTGCTTCTGCTCTTCTCAACTCCTCAGGGACTGTATTTGCTGCCTTGCATGTAATGAAAGAGAAAAGAAGTACTGTCATTGAAGACATACTCTAGCAGCAGAACTGCCTCTCCCACTTCTATAGGCTAGAGGATGCTACTGTCTCTGAAAATGACAAATTCAATTGCAGAAGACAAGTGAAGTGTGGCAGCGCTTGCAATAAAAAAAATATATGAAGTAACTGGAGAAAATGTATCTTTAAAACAAGTGGTATACAGTAGGTAACCTAAGCTCTCCTTCTGTTCCTTATAGGTATCTTAACTCCTTTAGGATTCCTTCAGAGTTTGCTCAGATTATTCATATTTTTGGTTGGTACATTTGCTGTTGTTCAGCCTCAGACACACAGGATCAGAGCTAATATCTGCAAAATTTTAGAGATTTGTCAAAGTAATAAATGTCTTGTCTACTTTTCTGGACTTCCGCACTAGCTCATTTGAAGAGTCACTTCTTTGCTGCTACTCACATTTGAATAGAAGCTTTGCAATTACCTTAACAACATTCTGGTTTTGAATGAAAAGGGCAGAGAAAAAGAGGTTTAATGTTACCTGCAAATTCTAAGTTTGGTATCCTGTGAACGAAAAGAAAAGAGGGTTTTTATTCTTCCTCACCTACTCATTACAGTGATTAAAGTTCTTAAAATTGAAGTGATCATCAGATTAAAACTTAAGTTCCCTATCTCTATGTGTACACTGAAGAATCCCATAAAATACTACCCAACAATTTTTTAAGAAAGGTATATTTGTGACAGAAGCCTCCTTTAATCAAGCAAGCTGTCATCAACTAGAGTTTTAAGATGCACTCTACAGAAGGGTATGTGGAAGGAAGAAGAGTTAGTCCTTTAAGGCTCTCTGTCCAAGGACCTCTTAAAGCAAAAAGGAATAATAATTAAAGGAAAAAGCCATAAATAAGAACACACAGAGACACAAACCTGATTAAGAAATGATAAGGGTGACAGTAATGAACATAGTCAGTAGTACTTGTTGATAAGGGTACTGGAATATGGAAATGTTAATTTCAGTGAGATTATCCGATAGAGGACCTTGTCAAAGGAAATTGTAAGGATAAAAAAGAAGCCATGAACAAAATATACAGATACACAAAGCTGACAGGAAAATATAATGAAGACATAGACAAGAAACAAACCTGATCAGTCATAGTAACTGATGGGCAACAAGGAACTGCAGGAAAGAGAGACTTTGCAGTTGACAGAGATGCAAATGTAAAGATGTTGGGGAGCCATAGGGACTGTGCAAACTGATGAAAGACTGTAGGTGAAGAGGACTAAGGAGGAACAAAGGGGAGGTAAGCAAAAATAGGTATAAAGGAGCCAATTGAAAGTAAAATGAGTTGTTCAGTATGCTGGTTTAACCAAAACCTGCAGTCCATCCTATCTTCTTAAATACTTTTTCAACTGTGTATCTGTGTAGTCTCACTCTATGCTCATTGATGAGTGCTGCAAACATAAGTGACAGCTGTGAGGGAGACTGATGTGAGTGAGGCAAGTGAGGCACTCAGCACCAGCTGTTAGAGCAATATCAGAGATCATAGACCATGTGCTTGGTGCCGGCCACTGGAAGGGGCTGAGTGCCTGTACTACCCCAAACCATCTGTTTGTGGATTGTCTGCATGTGTGATATGTGTCAAATATTCTATTCTTTCCCCCAGGCAGTCAGAATGTGAGTATTTTGTTACTATCAGGATTTTTCATGCTAATAAAATCTTCCAGATAACCGTGAATTATTGAGTGCTCCATTACTTGGCAGCATATTTATAATTCCCTGATCATGTACCTTTTTGTATTAAGAACACCATTTGATTGTACTTGAGGTGAGAGAAGTTACTTTACAAATTTGCTTTACTGATATTTTAATTTAAAATGGTGAGAAATGTCAGCTGGATTGAGTGAGGACTATACCACCTGTTTTACTATGCTTCACTTTTATGAACTAAAAGTCCAGGCAAATACCGTTATCACCAGGGATGACTGTTGTGAGTTTTCTTTGTATTAGAGACTTCTATTACATGCTGCTGACAAACCAAACTGATCTGTTTGCCAGCTATTGTTCACACATGACGTCTTCATTTCTGATAACTACACAAATACCTGATTTTGATCTGCCTGAGCCCACAAGGGATAGCTTAAAATTAAATTAAATTAATTTATTAACAGTAATTTAACATCAATCCTAAATATAATATTATGTGAAATTTATTTCTAGGAATATCATTAATATGACAGACATGGCACAGTACCAAACTTTGAATATGAATCATTAGACTGGAATCAATTAAATGTCTCCATTTTTAAATCTAACTAATTCTAAATACCATGTATGTTCTAAGAACAGATATATCATGCTCTCTTTAAGCTTATATGAAAAAAACCTGTCCATCTGAATGGATTGCCATGACAACACTGGGATTTGCAAAGTAGATAAGTAACTGGGAAGGACGAATTTACCCACATCAGAGAGGTGTATCTAAAAGTATATTGTTCTCTCTCCTTGAGCCACTATTAATCTACATTTCTTTCTGGAACAAAACTTTTAATTTTTAAATAAAATTTTGTCTGTTGAACTTCTGACTGAAGCCATTAAATGAGTTAATTTTTTTCTTTGTTTGTTTGTTTGATGGATTCAAACTGATCTGTTTAGCTTTCACGACAATACAGTACAGGAAATAATTTTCAGTATGGTGATTTATTACTTAGAATAGAAAATATTACTCTGTTTTTGAGGAGTGTATTTTTTCTACTGTAATATGTTTTCAGAAGCAGATTGAAACAGGAATTGAATTGGGTTGTGAACCCAATCTATCTTGACTGTGTCTGTTTGGACTGTGTCCATATATACATATATATCCCTATATACCAATGTAAAAAATGTATATCTATTTAAAAATTAGAAGTATGTCTATTACAAATACAGCAAAAGTATATGCATTTCTGTAAATTTTTATATAATCACTATGAATATTCCTGAGTTAAAAATACTGATTAAAATGCCGCCCTGAGTTTCAAGGTAAACCCATTGTTAATTTAGCGGAGATTTTATTTTAAGATTCACAGAGAAAATTTGTTTCTGGACATTTCATGTTGTTGTCAAAACTGCCTGCCAACAGAAAGCAATGTTACTAATTTCTTTTCTATACTGCTGTCAGCAATGCAACATATATGTGCTTATTTATACAAATAAACAACATTCTGTACCAAAATACAAATACAGGCAAAAAAATCTCATGAAATGACACCACCTATGCAGAAAAACCCTACAATGTTTAGTATTATTTAACACTTTTAAGTGCTTTCATAAAAGAGGATATGTCTTTCTGTTCTTTCAGACTGTTAAAAAGTAGGCACTGACAGGAGCCAGAACATAAATGTTTTGTTTATCCTTTGATATATAAGCCATTTTTAATAAAGAGTTTCATATTTTATGAGCCTTTTAGGTTTACAGCTTTATGCTGAGTCATGGAGTCTTCATTATTATTTATGTTCAGCTGGAGATTAAATTTCCTGCTTGCAATGATTAAAAAGTAAACTCATAAAAAACGTTAGTTCTGGCTGCTATTCCGTACCCTTTTCTCAATAGTTTCTTAATACAACGTGTTTATTTCCATTTAAGTCTGAGTATGGAATTTTCAAATAAAAATTACTCAAAAAATATTTGAGCATAAATTATCTTTATAGATGTACAGTTAGCAAATACACATATATCTTAGAGAGCATGAAAATACACGTATCTTCTCAAAATACAAAGTTACATGGAAAGGCATGTTTCATACCTCCCTTATTTGACATTTATATGGTAAAAAAACTAGGCTTATTTATGCTTACTGTAATTAATAATTTATAATAGCTGAAATAATTTTAACTATATCACCAGAGCAAATCCAGTGAATTTCAGGCTAAAATATTGCTGAATTTTTTATTGCTGTGTTACCCTTGCCTCTGCACTTTTACAATGCTGATAAGAGCAAGGGAACAAATGCACTTTCAGGATGCCCTGACACAAAACTAGTATGCCACTCTGACAGAAAAGTTCTCTCTTTTATAAAAATTTTTATCCCAAAAGAAAAAAAAAAATTATACAAAAATTTAAATATGCACTCAGCAAAAGTCTAGTCTTTCTTTGAAAAATAAAAATGTGGCTTTAGACTGCATCTAACAAAATTACCTTGTAAATGACAGAGAGAAGAAAAATTGGATTTAGGAAACATTGATAGACTCAGAATGCGCAAGTGCTATTGAGGAAATGAAACTCAGTTTAGTTCAAAGTCCATTGAGATAACATGAATTGCTATCCTATACAAAAGAAAGCAGAGTATACCTTCTCCGAATATTCCTATCCTGAATTTACTTCCATATCTTATAATGGAAATCAACTTTACGTATAAGTATACTGCTGTCAGACCTGGAACATAACTCTGTGGCTTCTGAACTAGCCCTGCCACTGTGTGGACAGAAGTCAAGTGTCTGTCCTCTGCTGCTGAAGCCACCAGATTGTACATGCCCAAGCAAGACAGCTCTAACCTAAGCCAGGTGCCTGCTGTCACATCTTTCAATTGTACTATAAAACTGATCTCAACATTACATAACATAATCTTTGGCAAAAGCAAAGTGTATCACTCATTCCCAGAGGAACTTTTAACCTGTGTTATCATAGAATAGTTCAGATTGCAAAGGAATTTAAAGATCATCAAGTATCAGCCCCCTGATATGGGTGGGGACACCTCCCACTACAGCAGGTGGCTCAAAGCCCCATCCTGCCTGGTCTTGAACCAGCTCTAGGGGGTAGGGAATCCACAACTTTTCTGGGTAACCTGTTCCAGTGCCTCACCACTCTCACAGTAAAGAACTTCTTCCTAGTATCTAATCTTAATTTCCCCTCTTTCAGTTTAAAACCATTACCCTTAATCCTATTACTACAGTCCATCTTAAATCATCCCTCACCACTTCTCTTACAGGCCTCCTTTACTTATTGGAAGGCTGCTATAAGGTCTCCCTGGAGCCTTGTCTTCTCCAGGCTGAAGAACCCCAACTTTCTCAGCCTTTCTTCATATGAGAGGTGCTCCAGCCCTCTGATCATCTCTATGGCCCTCTTCTGGATCCATTCAGCCTGGTCCATGTCCTCCCTTTGCTGAGGATTCCAGACCTCTCTCATTGGCTTTTCCAAAATTTGGATTTAATTTTAAATTAAATCTTGTGATATCAGGCAATACAGCTAAGCTAACATTGAAAAGTTGCAAAAAATTAAATAATACGGAGATCACATTTAAGTTAATCGTGTCAGTTACCAATATTAAGTTTAAAACTCACATGACCACAGCTATGGAGGGGATACAATAAAAAATAAAATAAAATTAACAAGAAACTGCACAGAAAATAATTTCTTAACAATTTCAGGAGATTTCTACCATGAAGTGCCTATAGAAATGCTAACATGGGCTAATACTTGCATTGTGTGCCTGAACTGGGAGATGAGTTCTTTAAAGAGCTCTGCAGAACACAGACAATGAAAAAAAAAAATTCCCAACATTGAGAATATAGATGAAAGAGAAGAAACAATGGAAATATATCATAAAATTGTAAAGTTCAAACTTCTAAAGTTGAAACTCTTTATGACAGATCTAATACAGATGCATCAAAAATTCAGTCTTGCCAAGATAATTTTCTTGCTATGTAAATTTCTCATTCTGCCTTTTAAACATAGCATTTTATTTCTTTCAGTTTTTTTTTTAAATAAGATGCTATGATTTTTGTTTTAATTACAAAAAAATAATTCCAGTCATCAATATGTGAAAATATTCATTATTTTGTTATTGAAAAAAACTGCAATCACCAAATAGAAGAATTTTGGAATACATTTTGGAAAAAAAAGAGTATAAGAAGGAAAATGACTACAAATTACTTAAATATCAGCTACAGAGGGAAACTGAATATTTTTGCAAAGAGCAGGAGAAAGCTGTGGGCAAAGAGGACCTGAAAGCCTAGTTAAAGCAAAAAAAAATTAAAAAAAAAAAAAACAAAACCAAAAAACTTGGTGTATAGACAATAGGCTAGTGAAAGTGTGAAAAATGTATTGTCACTGACAAAATCAAGATGAGATATATTTTGTCCCATTTTGAATATGTCATACAAATGCACAGTAAATTGCAATTAACAGTAACCACAAATTCACTTAGTTTATATGTAGGAGATTGAAGAAGCAGCAGAAGTGTTGTGGATCACCCTTCCCAGATGTATAATAATGCTGGTCAATAATTTAGGAATAATTTTGTAAAGAATATATATAGCATGCAGCGATTCCTGTCTAACACACACTTTTATGCACTGACCTAAAAGTGCATGGTCATGTTTCACCAATAATTCACAATTATAGTTAACTCTGTAAGAATTATATCCTACAAATAAACTTCAAATTTAGAGCTGTTTTATTGTTTTTTAACAGAACTATTGATATCTTTTCCTATTATTTCCAAGGTCAATTGAAAAGAAAATTTAGATTTTCATATAAATAAAAAATAATGTTATGGTTGTTAGATGGATCAAAGAATTAGTCTTCTAAGATTGCTACATTTCAATAAAATAGATCTTAAAAGCCATAGACTTGTTAAATAATATATAATGTATTTCAAAATGAAGCTTTGAAAGTAACATCCAAAATTACCTTGGAATTTTACAGTGACTAATTTGATCCTTTCACTAAGGAAAAAAATAAAATAATTTTTGAAATACATTTAACTCAGCAATTTGGGCATGTCATTTGGACACCTAATCCCTTCTTTGCTTGGAAACAGATTGATGCTTTCATCTCATAGTTTTTGTAGGGTATTTCTACAGTTTTTCTGTTTCTAGGAAAAAAAAAAAGGAAAATGTTTTAGGAAAACTAATATATGACATATGACAGGGGAAGTATTTCCCTCTAACTGCAGTCAGTAGTCATCAAGCTGATTAACAATCACAAGTCCCAGATGTTTGCAGAGAACATTGAAGGCACCACAGATGTTGAAAGACAAACAAGGTACATATATACACACCATTAATTACAAGTAATTGCCAATGGTATGACGCATAGAATCACAGAATGATAGGGGTTGGAAGGGAGAAAAGCAGGTTCACCTAGAGCAGGTTGCACAAGAATGTGAGGCAGGTTTTGAGAATCTCCAGGTAAAGAAGTTTTGATTTATGTTCAGACTGAATTGCCTGTATTCCAGATTGTGTCCATTGGCCCTTGTTCTATCTCCAGGCACTGCTGAAAAGAGCCTGTTCACATCCTCTTGACACCAGCCTTTTAGATATTTTTGAGCATTTATGAGTTCCCCTCTCAGTCTTCTCCAGGATAATCAGACCCAGGTCTCACAGTCTTTCCTCATAACAGAAGTGCTCCAGTCCCTTGATCATCTTTGTAGCCCTCCAATGCATTCTTTCCAGTACTTCCATGTCCTTCTTGAATTGGGGGCCCAGAACTGTACACAATACTCCAGATCAGTCCTCACCAGGGCTTAGAGAAGAGTGGGAGGATGACCGCCCTCAACCTGATGGCTATGCTCTTTTTAATACACCCCAAGAGACCACTGGCCACCTTGGCTACAAGGGCACAGCGCTGTCTCACTGCCAACTTGTGTTCTGCCAGGACTTCAAGGTTTGTCGCTGTGGAGCTGCTCTCCAGCAGGTCAGGCCCTAAACTGGTACATGGGGTTATTCCTCCCAAGGTGGAGGACCCCATACTTGCCTATGTTGAATTTCATCAGGTTCCTCACCTTGCTGCTTTCTATCCTGTAAAAGTCTCATTGAATTGTAGCAGAGTCTTCAGTGTGTCAGCCACCCTTCCCAGATTAGTATCATCAGCAAACTTGCTGAGGCTACACTGACCCTTACCCAGGTCAAGATGGAGCAAGATCGAACCACATACTGACTGGCAAGTACCCCATTTTCTTGGCCTCCAAATGGACTCTGCATAATTATCACAACCCTCTGAGCTCCGCCATTCAGCCAGCTCTCAATCCATCTCACTGTCTCTCATCTAATTCATACTTCCTAAACTTACCTATAAGGACATTAGGGTAGATTGTGTCACAATCCTTGTTGAAGTCAAAGTATACGGTGCCCAGTGCTATGCCATCATCCACCCAGCAGTCATCCTATCACACCAGATTGGTCAAGCATGATTTCCCCTTTTTGAATCCATGCTGGCCACTCCTGATGACCTTTTTTAATTCTACGTGTTCCATGATGTTATGGATCCTTACATAACTTTATTCGGATCGTACAGATCCATACATAACATCCATGCATAAGATATGGAATATCCAGAGATGTTCCATAACTTTTCAAGAGTCCTTTTTCAAAGACTGAAGTGACATTAGCTTTCCTTCAGTCCTCAGACACCTCTCCTGTTCTCCATGACTTTTCAAAGATTGGCTTTGCAATATCATCTGATTCCCTCAACACTCTCAGGTGCATCCCATCAGGGCACATGGATTGTGTCAAGTTTGCTTAAATGATCTTTAACCTGATCCTCCATTATGGAGGGAGAGTCTCCCTTACTCCAGGCTCTCTATCCTACCTCCAAGGTTTGGGGTTCATGAGGGCCAGCCTTAGCATAAAAGACTGAAGCAAAGAAGGCATTCAGTACCTCTACTTTCTTGGCATCTTCCATCACCAGAGCATCCACCTCATTCGTCAGTGGTCCCACATTTTCCCTAGTTTTCTTTTTACTTCTTTGTATTGTCTTTGACATCCCTTGCCAGATTTAATTCCAAGCAGGCTCTTACCTTCGTCATCACATCCCTGCATACTCTGACAGAGATCCTATACTTCTCCCAAGTGGCCAGCCCTTTTTTCCACATTCTATAAACTTCCTTCTTCCAGCTGAGTTTTTACAGAAGCTCCCTGCTCATCCATGCAGGTTTCCTGCCTTCTTTGCCCAACTTCTTGCTCCTAGCTATGTACTGATCTTGAGCTTGGAGAAAGTGGGGCTTAAATATTAGCCAGCTCTCTGGCACCTCCTTTCCTTCTAGAGCCTTAGCCCACTGGATTACTTGAAGTAGGTCTTTGAAGAAGCCAAAGTCAGCTTTGCTGAAGTTCAGTGCTATAATTCTGCTTTTTGACCTATTTCTTTCTTGCAGGATCCTGAACTCCACCATCTCATGGTCACTGCAACCAAAGCTACCCCCAAGCTTCACATCCCCAACCAGAGCTTCTTTGTTTATTAGTACAAGGCCCAGCAAAGCACCTCTCCTCATTGGTTCATCCACCACCTGTGTCAAGAAGTTATCAACAATGATCTGCAGAAATCTCTGAGACTCTGCATGCTTGGCTGTGTTGTCTTTCCAGCAAATGTCAAGGTATTTGAAGTCCCCCATGAGAACCAGGGCCTATGATTCTGAGTCTATTTCCAGCTATCTGTAGATGGTCCCATCGACTCCCTTGTTCTAATCCAGTGATTTGTAGTAAACACCCACAACAGTGTTTCCCATATTATTCTGCCCCTTAATTCTTATCCATAAGCTCTCAACACATTCTTCATCCATCCCTAGGCAGAGCTTGCTACATTCCAGTTGCTCTCTTACGTAGAGAGTAAGTCCACCGCCATGACACACTGGCCTGTCTTTCCTAATAAGGACAAAGCCATCTGTGATAGCATTCCAGTTATACAAGCTATTTCACTATGTCTCTGTAATTGTAATGAGGTCATGGCCCTGTTTATTCCCCATGCTGAGTGCATTGGTGCTGGGTATTTCAGACAGGCAGTCAAGCATAACGGTTTCCCTGGAATGGAGCATGAGGATCCACAGTCATCCACATCTGTGAGGTGGTTGGCCTTCTGGTTCTCATCTTGGGAGTCAGTCAAGGAACATTTGTCACTGCTGTGGTTGGCCTGGTTTATTTCACAGTTGACTTGAGCATTGCCACCCTGGACCTCATTGCCTTCAGGTTAAAGTCCGCTTCACCAAGTTGACCAGTTTGCTGTCAAAAATTCCCTTGCCCTTCTAGACAAGTGGAATGAATGCCACCTTGTTTGTTTGTATAGCTCAAATCTTAGATATTTAGGACAAAGACAATTTAGAACATGAGAAGGTAGTTACTGAATGTCTTCTTTGCTTCAGTCTGCTTCAGTACTTCTAAGGCCTTCTCCCAGGGATGCCAGACCCTGGCAGTAAGAGATAGAGTCTGGAGAAAGGAAGACTTTTTCTTGGTTGCAGAGAATCAGGTTAGAGATCATTCAGGCAAACCTGACATGCATAAATATAAAACTGGGAAGAGGCGCTGACTCACATAAGACTCTGTTACAATGTGTCACACAATTACTTAAGAACTGATGATCCTTTTCCTAATATCAAAATTTATAACACTTGATCTTCCATTGTTAAGTTGTTTTTCCCAGACATTTCTTTAGTTTTCAGAAACATGTAGTGAACATCCTTGCAACACATTTCACTTTCAATTGCCATTTTCTGTATATTTTTAATAGATTTTCTGACTCTAATCCCCAGGAACTTCTCTGCACTGACCTTCTACACCAGCTCCCTGCACTGTCGTTTTTGGGGCTCTCATTTCCATTTATCTTTTACAGCCTCATCACTGTTGATGCTTGTTTTGCATATTAGTCAGACCAGACAGTGTATCATCTTGAAGGATCCACCCAGTATGTTATCTAGCTAATTAGGGAGGCTCAATTTCAAAGACAACAGCTTGCAGTGTCTGAGGGATCTTTTTACAGACATTACCATAAATCATAATTCAGAGTGACAGTAATTAAATGGTCTTTTCCTAGAATTTACTCTATTTTGGCAAAGAGATCACAGCATTTTATTTATACTAGCTCCCCCTCCTCTCTAGTCTGAAATTAGTTCTATTGAGGGATCCTAAACTTTTATTATTCATATTGAAGAAAAATAATTTTTTTGCCTGTTTCTGAATTGCCAGTCAATGCTTTGCCATGGGTTTGTGGCCCTCTAGTTTCTTGGCTGACTGCCTTCTTCCCCACATCCACTCATCACTGTTCACAACACACTGGGAAGGTTCTGGGATTTTGCCAGTGGTGCATTCACTCCTTTTATGATTGAACTGTTTCTTTCTTGGAAGAGAGACAAAGAACTTGTAGCATAGACAAGTATCCTTATTCCTTTACAATGGGAGTGATAGTGAACTTAATCACTAAATCTTTGCCAGCACCCTTCAGTATTAATTTTCAAAACTGCTCCTGGAATCACTATTTCCTTCTTAATATTAAAAGTGTCTTTAAAAACACATCCACTACCCTCCCACTACCCATCCTCAGCACACCCCTCCCGCCCCCCCAAAAAATATCAAAAAACTTTATGGACAACATGGGCAAAAAAATGTCTCTAAGAAAAAAAAGGACTTGTTGAAATGTATAGATTCATCCCAATTAAAGAGGAAGTATAGTAATAAAGAATCTTGGTATGCAATGGCCAAACCTGATTTGTCGATTCTATTGCATACATTGAGATTTAACATTAGATTTAACCTGTTCACGAGAAAGAATTGCAATTTGTTCGTCAATTGTTAAAGTAACCTTTGGAAAACCATGTCTTGTACTATATTCCAAAGTCAAGGTTACTATGAGACACAGGAATATATACTTCTGTAAGAAGTACAACAATATTAATTTGTATCTATAATGTGAGTTCTGCTGCTGGTGTATTGTTTGTGGCTTCCCCCGCTCACCCTCCCTCTGTTGGCAGCCATGGTAACTGCACACGCAAATATCAGGATATAATTGCAAGTCTTTTCTGTGAGTGGATCAATATATTTGATTACTGGTTGTCTAGCCAATAATGCCAGTACACATTTATTTAGAAAATTTTACTATTAGAAATTAATCTGTTTTCTAAAATGGAAAATTTATAATTTAATTACATTAATATTATACAGAGCATGTCGCTTATATTACATGAAGAGTTAATAATGATAGTGTAACTAGCAACATTTATTTAAATCCATATTGTTTGTACAATCAGTTTCACAGTATGATGGATTTTATTATATGGTGTCCATAAATTTTCCTGAAATTGATTTCTATATGTTAAATTCTCAAACAAATAATTTGCTTAAAATATTTCATTAAATATTTTTAGGCATTTTCAGTTTTATTTTACCTCTTATTTCATCCACTACCATAAAAAAAAAGTACTGTAAAATAGCAATCCCTCCACCCCATCATTTCACTAGAATCATTTGTGACATTGGTAAGTCCATTATAATTATCAACAACAACAATTAATAACAATAATGAAACCAACAGAATTAATAATAATAATCAGTGGTGGCGGTGGTGGTGGTTGTTGTTATTATATTATTAATTCCTTTTCTGCACCAATAACACACACTTGTAAGAAAAGTGCCAATAAAGGATTTCAGCCCATGATATTGAAGGCAAAACAGTGATGATCTTTTGATTTCAATGATATAAACTGCAGGATGGGGGACCACAAATGTAAACCTGTATGTGAGGCCTTAAGTTTCCTGAAGGCCAATTGCATGAGGTATATGTTCAATATATAATTAAACATGATCAACACGAAATTTTGAGTACAAAGGTGAACCTAAGCTTCTGATGATTTTCCATTATAATGCATGGGGATGCCTCCTGTGAGTTGATATACATAAGAGAAAATCACCTCAATGTCTGTGGCACTTTATCACAGATCTAAATGCAATTCCATTTTTCAAGGAGGAAAAAAAAGGATTTTTTTCGCACAGTCAGGTTTCCCAATCATTAAGAAAGAAGCCACTCCCAGAGAGTGGGCTGGGCTACATGCTGCTTGGGCTGAAAACAATTTCCATCCTTTCTTCTTAAAATGCATCATTACACAGAAAATACTGTGAAAAAGAGTAAAAAGAGCAAGACTACACTAGAAGGAGAGCAAAGCTTTGGTAGCAAGTTCCAGGTATGATTTGGTCATCATCCCTGATGACTAATTTTTGGCACAGTGCTGTTCTATTTCTCCTAATCCTGTACTCCTAATTTACTGCATACTTACATACAAATTAAAAAACAAAAATTCTCCACCGCCCAGTAGACTATTGTGAAATTTATGTAAGGCCAGATCATAGATATCTAAATTTCATACAGCTGGATAAGCAGGACATTGTTCCCAAGTATTAAATGATCAATGCATAAATGTAGTTGAGCATTAGAGCATATTAAGAATTTGGTAGATGATAAAGCACACTTATTAAATAAGCCCTATTAAAATTATAAAGGTTGCTTAAAAATACTAAATTCTGAAGTTGATCAGGATATGAAATATAATAACAAAATCCTGGAGGGGAGATTTAGAATAAAAATCTATTAGATACTTAGTAGGAAAATTAAGAAGTATATGCACATATAAAATTGTTAAATCATACGGGAATGTTATTAAGTTTAGAAAAGGTATACTGTGTACAAAATGCTACATCATGTAGACAAGAACTATGTATAAAGAATTGCTTAATATGTTTTCCATATATCCTAGACTTTTAGTTTGACCATAGTACCAAATGTTGTTAAGGAATATTTGAAAAAAAAATTCCAAATTTTTATCAAGGTTTTGAGAAGTTTTTGAGTAATTTACTTCATGCCTGTTTCTCCAGCTTTTAACCTACTAATTGACTTTTCTCCTAAAAACGCATAACTTTATGACTGATACAATAATTTGAGCAGGTAATGTTATGTGTTTTGACTAATTACTTACAATTAAGATCTGCTAAAACAAAATATATATGGAAATTATGGTTAGGAGGGAAAAGGGCTTATAAAAAGGGCTTATGACCTATCTCATTAGTCCTTAAAAATGTTTGCAATGTAGCCACTTAGACGCTTTTAATTATTTTCCCTTACTTCTGAAATATGACCCCTAAAATAGCTATTCGAAGTATGCTGATTTGCCTTAAATCCTGTGGTAAAGAATTTGGTTTCAGATATTTAAAATAGAACTATGAAAAAATCTAATATCAAAAAGTGTACTTTTAAGTTTTTAAAATTAAAATATAATTTCTGAATTCAAATTATCTTCATTTTGAAATCAAGTTAATTAAAATATTAATTCTAGTGTGATGAAAAATCAAATAATTATTGTCTGAAACAAAGTTATCTCAGTTCTTTGAAAAAATATCAACTATTGGCAAATCAAGACAGTTTTATATAACTTCCAAAAACTTCTACATAGTAAAAAGAAAACTGCAGTTTTCCCAGTGTTTACTGGATATTTCAATCTCTCATTAGTTAAAAATCTACTTAGTTCACATCTATTCTGGTTATTTTCATTATTGCTCCTAGAAGCAGTACAGAATCCATGATTCTGTACCAAATCAGACGACCATTATCAGCCTCTGAATTCATATTATGCTGTAAATATACCATAGCACAAGCAAACAAACTCGATATTCAACACACAATTTGTTCTGCAGAATCACCTTCTTTCATGAGATTTTCAGAAAGATAAGAAATCTTAGAAAGAAAATGCTCAATTGAAAAATATTCACAATAATAAGAAAAGAATAAATAGCAATTTTCTTTCCACTTGGGAATGTTAAAAGAAATTGGAAAATATAAAGTTGTCTGTCTCATCCCTACATTTCTATTTAAAAATTGGAAGTTCAATCCTAACAAAGATATACTTTGAAATATGAGATTTTGAATTATTCACTAACTGACACACCCTCTTTTTTTTATTTAAAGCACCTAAATTCCCTAGTCCAAACACTTTCAGAGCACAAAGAATCAGGGATTCAAAAGAGTCCCAGTGCTGACTATTGAATAAGCCAATTTGTACAACCAATTTATAATAAGCATTTTATGCAACCAACATACCAATTTATAAAACCTTCTAGTCTTTGATGTATGGACAATAAAAATATTTTTTCCACCACGCATGTGTAAACTCTTTTGCCTGTATAAATGGGAAAGAATAGCGTTTATTACAATATGTAAAAGGTAAAATTTAGATTTATTTTACATTAAAAGCACTGTTTACTTCTGCCAGAAAGATTTATAAATAAAGAGAAATTAAAGAGTGGTATATTTGAATAAAAAGTAGCTAAAATACCCCATGGGTACTGAACTTGTGATTTCCTGAAAGGGAATGTATTTGCAAATTGGGTTGCTAGATCCTTGTGCTACAGCTGAATTCATTCATCTGTAGGCTTACTCTGAAAGAAGTGCATGTTAAGTACATAGAATGCAATAAAAAAGAGATCACAAAGTAACACACGCAATGATTGTCCATAGTTAATATTATGCTAAGAGTATATTAGTGCTTCTTTGAAAAAAAAAAAAAAGAAAAAACCCCACAACTTCTACATAATAGGTAGTGATGCTGAAAGATAATCTAAAGAATTCAAATATCTGAAATATAGGTGCATAGTTTCTGAAAAAATTCTTCTGATTCAGAATCACCAATATGGCTATTTTTCTAAAATTACTCCTTTCCTTTACTTCTTCACTTCTTCAGACAATTACTGCAATTGTGTCTTACTTTGTCTATATTGTTCTTCCTATAACAGGGTTTTCTAGCAGTTAGTTAACTTATGTTAATATTACTGAAATGCCATTGGACCACAAACACTGATGAACAGTACCAACCACAAAGCCTGTAATTTAGTTTTGTAAAAGGGCTGACTTCTGCACAGGACCACCTCCTCATTCCTAATTGTTAAAAACTTTCAGAAATATGCCTTAGGCCTTCCATCTGTTTCTTGCTATCACTATCATTGTGTGGATGCCTCAGAGGATATTATTGCATGTTCTGAAAATAGAGGTAAACTAAAAGAGAAAGGAGTTGTGGGTGGGTTTTTTTTTTCCCTTCTAAAAAGTTCACATTTGTATTTAATTGGATCATATCTTTATTTCATTACTTTGGTTTTGGATTTTTTATTTCATGGTTTTGGATTTTGATGCATCTTCCCAGAAATTGTCTGTTCTTAGATAACCTAAACTAAAGGCCCTGCTTTCAAGAGAAAGTTGAAGGAATACAGTGATAGTCTTGTAATCTGCTATGTTTCTAATTATTCAAATGTATAATTCCAGCAGTGACTGAAGATGACCTCCAAAAATACCTTCCAAGTTATGTTTTTTATGGTTCTATTGAAAAATAGAGTTCAAATCTCTGGTTATGTAAGTTCCAGGACAAATTAAATAAATAAATAAATAGATAAATAAATAAATAGATAAATAAATAAATAAATAAATATAAAATCAGTTAATATACTGTTTTATCTGTTAATGCACAAATACCCACCAAACAGAGAAACTTGTTGGAAAAATTTAACTGTTCACAAGTATAAAAAAAATATTAAAAAGTAAGGAATATATATTTACCACTAAATATAATTTTTCATAAAACAGAAAGATTATTCTCTTTCACTAATACATACTTCTAAATTTTAAAAAATCAGAAGGAATAATTAACTCTTTCTTTTTCATACAGCCAATTTTTACATAGGTGTGTACTTTTAACATAGTCCTCACAATGTCTTTGGTTTTGTCCAAATTTATGAGTAGAAAGTTAATGATCCGGTTAAAAAAATGAAAGAAAAGACACTATAATACTTACAACATGGCAACAAAGGATAAATAAAATAAAATGTGTACTATATGTAACAATGTGAATAGGAAATTGGAGTGGAATAATAAAAGATGGAGTGGAAACAGGATGGAGAGGAAACAAAGTCAAAAATGCAGAATGAAGATGAGAAATTAGCCAGATGCTATTTTATGCCGTTAAAGAAACCTTTAAATTTTTTTCAGTGTATGAGAATGGCTGTTAGGAGGAATGATAAAAAATATGCAAAAAGAGTTTCAAGAGAGCACTAATGCAACTAAAGACAATGCTAATAAATAGATATAAGAACAGACCCAAACCACTGTTCAAAGGTGTCTATCAGTCTAGTTATCTAGTTGCATCTTTTCTGTACTCCGCACTTAAAGACAATTAGCCAGATGCTCCCTTTTAAACATTCAACTTCTGAAGGGAACTTGTACAGCAATTAGACTGCAGAGAGCAATCAAGTGTTTCATATAATCAGTACTGAAAGCTTAAAAAATTATTGGTGTGAGCACTGTTAAAATCTTTGTTATTTTTTGCAGATATATGGCAAATATGCCAAACAGACTAGAGCACTCTAACCACAGTATGCTCTTTATAATTACCGCATATTAGCTGTCACATAGTAAAGTGTTATGATCTGATCAAAAAAAACATTCGCAATTCAACAAGAGGTAACTTGTGGTAAGGAAGTCTTATGGTAAGTCTAGTAACAGCACAAACAAGAGGTTGTTAGTCAGGTTGTTAATCCTGAAAAGACAGCAATCTCCAAGTCTAAGTTTAAAGTATTTTAAAGATGATTTACTGCTGACAGATAAACGGTGGATCCATATTCTCATGTCTGTCAACAACACACATGAGTGGGACAGACTTATAGGCAAACAGACAATTTCGTTTTAAAACAGCTTTGGAACCCCTATGTCAAAAAGTTGCTCTCAACAATAGCATGGTTTATAGGTGCTCATGGTTGCACTAGATTGCTTGCGTGCTTGTCTACACAAGTTATAAGGCTATAACACAGAATGTGATTTCCAGTCACTAAATATATAGCCACATAATCTATGTGTACTCTCTAATTCCAATTTAATTTATAGAAATTATTTAATCAACAGAAGTCAAGAATGACTTTTACTTCTAACAGACTACATAATTTGATATTGCATCAGTATTGCTTTAATGGTTTAGTATTGACATAATTATATTGTCAAAATTTAAAAATGTAAAAAGTTCTATGTAGATCAAGACCAGCTCCAACAGAAACACTGCATTACCTTTTATGAGCTGGACAAAGCTTATATGTCACTTCTACTCTTCAAGGAATCCTGAGATAGCTAATTTAAAAAAAAATTTCAAGGTTGAGAAATAGCTGACTTGCTATCTTCCTGTAAAAAAATTCAGTCTGAATATGGAAAGCTCCTTTTTATGTCCAAACACATTTTATATGAACTACATTTCATGCACATATTTTTAATTAACTCTAATTAATTTGGTACTTCAAAGTTACATTCATGATCTAAAATAAATCCATTGTGTATATTCAATAAGCTCATTGGAAGCCCAGGAGGCTTCATGATCTTTTCTCTCAGACTAAAGAGAATCTTTGAATTATTCACGGATGTGGAATTCTTACTAATATCTCATCTGGTACATGATTTATTATTACTGAACACCTATGATAACAAAATAAAAAAGTTTGATTTATAGTGCAGTAAGAGTAACCTCCTCTCCCTTGGAACTAATGTGTTCTTAACAAGATATATTTGCAAAAAATCTTTTTCTAGGAAATGAAGAATCCTTTTAATTTGTACCAACTGTCATGGACAGCGTGATTAACTTCACTAGTTAGAGTGAAATAATGAAATATTTTGTGATCATGAAATCATAGAGTTCAGTTCTTGCAGAGGCAAGACGGGACCAGCAGAATGGCCACCTTGGACTTCTGAAAAGCAGACTTTGCCCTGTTTAGGAGCATGGTTGACAGTGTC
>BJBW01006231.1:2893-223224 GCA_004320125.1 Scolopax mira
AACAGAAACAAGTCACAGGTGCAAGGTGGTGATAAAATGAATTTGCATTTGAAATACAGCCCTGTCAGTGTTTCGTATTATATATGATATCAGCGTTTATAAGTGTTAGATATCAGATGTGTCTCTCATATCTGAGGACGTTTTAGATTTGATTTATTGGACTATAGAGTGGTCTTAATAATTATCATATTTTAACATCTATTCATTTACTAACCTTTGATAAACTGTTATAATGAAATCCTAAAATGGCAGCAGTATGTTTATGGTGAAGGAACATGCCTTATCAAAACTTCAATTTCTGCATGTGACAAACGGTGAAGAACATTGCTCCTTAGTGGCTTGGTACAAGACGAACTTTGCTGCTGAAGAACTTCAGGAGATCTTTTTTGGGCATTGGCTGTCACTTTAATGTTCAGTAATTAAAACTGATTTTAAAAGTTTGCTGTGCTACTGTTATGACTGAAGGTCACAGATGTATTAAACTATTCATACTTTGAAACTTGAGGTGTTCTTTAGTTGAAAAATATAGATAATTTCTATGAACAAAGGCTGTAATTACCAGCCTATTGAATCTTTATGTATAATATTAATTATGCAGCATTTTTATGACTTCTGCATGTGCTTGGTGTTTAAAGGTAAGTATATGAACAGCTTGGTAGCCTGAGAAGAAGTTGGTAAATCATTACCTGAGCATTGTACACATAAAGCTGTTTGGGTTGTTTGTGCCCTGAAAGAACAGGGAATGATGCTGAAGAATGTCTTAATGTTTCAAAACTTGGGGGATAGTGCTGAAAATGTGATGTCAACCTTCTGCTTGATAGCCTTACTTAAAGGAATTAGATTTGGAAAGAAGCTATATGTTTTTTATGTCATGATGAGGTAGGAAAAGCTCAAGTATTCTAAGTCAATGTGAAGTTAAAATGTGATTTTTTTGAAAAAATAATAATTTAATTTTCAGTTTAGTGCCTAGGTTATGCTATGGCAATGATCTGTTACACTTAATATTATATATATTGTTACATTTTGGTAAATTTATATATTGCATATTCGATAAGGTATCTCTACTGCCATTGACCATGTGACGTGTCAAATTCTTTTACAGACTATGTGTCCTGTCTGTCTGGACCGTCTGAAGAACATGATCTTTCTCTGTGGCCATGGAACGTGCCAGCTTTGTGGAGACCGAATGAGCGAATGCCCTATATGCCGCAAGGCAATCGAACGAAGGATCCTTTTGTATTAAGAAGTGGAACCCAGTGTCTTTTATTACCTTATGAAATAATAAGGACGCTTTGATGACTTAAATCTCTGTAAGTTTGAAAGGCGGTAAAGGGTTCTAATGAAAACATTTCTAATACTTTAGCACAGATTCTTTACATGGTAATTGTTTAAAGACTGTGAACACATCAAAAACAGTATTTGAAAAGTCAGCTTTTTAGCATTACTCTTAAAAAAAAATATGTAAGCCTGAAACTAATTTAAATCAGTCTTTTTCTTTTCATTTTCTTTCTGTCTTCTTCCCCTTAAAGTGTAAAGGGACAATCGTACTTTGGTTTTGTTTATGTTTTTTTAATGTATGTATCAGGTGTCAAGTGATGTAAGGGGTTTTTTTTTTTTTATATTGTCGGTTAATATCAGATATAAATATTCAGGATTTTTGTTTTGTGCATTTCTGGAGAATGTTAAAATTTCCTGTGACCGTTATGACTCACAATAGTATCTGTCTTGAAATGTATGGTAATGCAAAATCAATACAAAGCATATACACAGTACCAATAAATATAATACTATTCCCATAAGATCAGGTCTCAAAATACAATGTTAAGGTAATTCTAACTTTATTGTGCCCTTTGTTGCTGAAGATGAGTTGGGAAGGAAACAGTAAAAAGAAGAATCTAGTTTAGAAATACTATGTTCCCAAAACTGCATTTCAGTCTGTCAAGTTCAAGCTAAATTAAATAGTGAACGTCTTAATTCTGCTAGCCACAGTTTTGTATAGAATTGCTTTTAACTTGACTGAAAAGGAAAATACTCGAGCAATGAGTCAGTTATCCATTTCAGATGAGTGAATTTGGTCAGTTGTAGAGGAATATACATAGATAAATAAATATAAAGAGAGCTAATTAAAAATTCTATGTCTACTAATTAGTAAAAAACTAGAGACTTTGCAAGATTTCCTCTCTTAAATTAGTTTTATTGTCTCCAGGCAAACACTGTTAACAGCAAAAGGGAAGACTTTAATATTGCTTATTCATCTAAGTTGGGTGTTAACACCAGAACTTACCTGTGAATATCAATGGGTGATACTGCAAATGAAGACACTGCTGACAGAGCAGTGAATTCTGTGAGCCGTGCCTGGGTGAGTTGCAGTTGGCTGAAGGGAGGTTGCTGTCACTGATGCGACACATAGAAGCCTTCCTGACCCCAAAAGTGCTACTGTCAGGAACTGCAAACTGTTAGCCTTTTGATAACAAGGACATGCTTCCACCTTTTTGGATGGAAGAAAGTATGCTGATTTAAGAATCTTTTGTAGCTAAAAGGAATGTGTGCTTACTCCTAAGGGCTTCGGCATTTTTCTGAGTGTGTAGTTTATGTAGCTCTTTGCTTTGTGCAGGCTTCATTTGGATGTGCTCTTGCAGAATAAGAAAGGAATCCGTACTGGAGTCACTCAGGTGCCTTACTTGCAGCTAAGATTAATTACTCATTTAATTCTCACTGCATATATCAGATGTGTGGCAAAATCAGTCTTGGTCTTTTGAAGCTTATATCAATGTGCCTGAATTGTGTTTAACATTGTCAAAAGTCTCAGAAGAGTGTTACTAGTAAACTGTAAAACTAAGTGTACTTTTAACCAGTAAGTTTTAAACACTGAATAGAGTTTTCCAGGAAACAACTACAGTGATATATTGGAAAAAATTATGTAGAGTGTTTTTACCATAGCAAAGGGATGTAATACGCAGCCTTCCTATAGCCATATTTAATCCTGATCCAGAATTGCAAATGTTCATCATTCTTTACAGTAATTTTTTTCTTGGACACAATCTGGAGTCAATATAGTCTGTTTTATTTTGTATACTAGTAGTCATCCATTTTCAGATAATCTGTGTATCTGTCTTTTTGGCCCAATGAAATAGCCTTCCCTTTCCTTGCTTCTTGGGTCCTTATTCTAGAATATCAAGATTTCAAGGAGCTTTGGAAAGTTTTTGATGTAAGGCTTTTGGTCTTTTTCCTCATCATTTCACTATCTCCTTTTAAGTTCTCAGTGCACCTCAGTGTTGGCTGCAGTTTTCATTTGGCCTGACAATATGCATATCATGAAGTCTGATATTTTTAAACTTTTTTTTGTGCATAGCATGTTTGATAGTTGAACTTTCTACAGTAGGTTTCAGTTTCCTGTCAGTCTTCCTCTAAAAATAACTATATAATAGGACATGCCATTTGACAATCCATTCTGAGTTTTATCCTACGGTGTATCAGATTCCTCAGTTTCCTCTGGTAGACATGTTTTGAATATTGTGTCCTATTTATTCTTTGAGGGAACCTCTATAAACTGTTGTCAGTACAAAGGCAGGCTGGATTTCTTCTTGATAATGCAATTGGCATTTTCCTAATTTCTTTTTCACTGGAACTAGACAGAATTACTTGAAAGTGTTTCAACTCTGCATCAGCTGAATAATTCAACTGAGTAAGAACAGATCTAAAGCATCCTGGGTGGGAAACTGGAGTCAAATGTTAAATACTCCTTGTGTGCAGGAGGCACAGGCTGTAGCATAGAAAGCCAAGTGCTCTGTTAGGCTTCTGCGTTTCAAATGAGAAGCTACAAGTTACTTGCTAATACTTGGATGGCATCACTGTCCTATGGAAACAGAGACCATGACTGAAGGTATTGCTGTAGGAGCAACTGTAGTCACACCAGGTGTATGTGACTGCGTACAACTTTGGACTCACTGGGCGATGTTGTGTGCCAGATGAAATCAAAGTATGTCAATGTCAGGGATTTAATGTGACGGTGTCGTGAGAAACAGCTGAATTAAAGAAACCAGGCAAGCTAATCAACATGCTTAAATTATTAATATAGGCTTCTTATTAACAGGTGAAAGAGCTGGGGGAAGAACTTACTGGGAAGGCTACACAGTGTTTGCCTTTAGAAAAACTTAATGAGGAAAAACGTTTGCAAATCCAGTATAGACACTTAAATTCACACACTGCCTTTGGATTCTGATGTAGGAGGTGAAGTACTGTGGAGAGAGCTAGTAAATTCATTCGCTCAATTTAGTCTGGTGTCATCTGTGCAATGTTCACAGAGAGCAAATTTTTAATTGACTAACACTTGCATAATCAAAGGATGGAAACCAGAAGCTCAGTTGTAAGCCAAAGGGGATCCTAACAAGTAGGACAGTCATATGTCATTGTGCCCCTGTCTTCAGAGAAAGATGGAAGTGTAAATCTCATTATTAATATTAGTATCATAACTATTATTAGAGAGCAAATGAGAGAAAATGAGAGAACAATCACTACAGCATTTATCTCTAATATACCGTAAAATCAGAAACTGTAGGATATGAAAGCATTTTTATTATGATTATCCCCCAGTATTTAATAGCCATTTTAAAATTAAACTGGATGAAATATCTCTGTTTCTTGGAACAATCAAGGCATCTAATAATACATATTGTCAAGATGTGAGGTATGCTCAGTTATTTAAGTAAAGCACTTCATTTTTTTTCAGTTTACTAAAACACATAAACGGTCACATCAGTACACGGTGATTTAAAGTATGACGACGACCTAAGGGGCTAAGAGAGTATGCTAAATAGTTGTAGCTTGTTAACTTTTGTATAACTATTTTATTTTTCTTTCCCCAAACCTACTATCACTTCTTATATCCGAAGCTCATACGGCACTTCTCAAAATTTGGGCTATTATTACCTACTTTCCCTTTCTTGCAATACTGTGCACTTGTATGGTGGGGTTTGGAGGAATCCCTTTTTAATGAAGTGGATACTGAAAATTAGAGTGAGAAGAGAATAAACAAGTTACTTTGTAAATGTGAAAGCTTGATTAGGAGGTGGTGCTCTTAACTTGGACTGGGTGAGGATATAGCAGATTTGCACAAGTACTTGTGCCTTGTTAGCATAGTCTTACAATTGGTATTTTAGCTTCTTTTGAAGACATGAAATGGTCTTTTAAAATAATCTGGTGTAAGTCCTTACTGTGTAGATATTTTCTAGAAATGAAGTTTTATGTATGGCTAATTATTTTTAGCAGTATTAATTGCAGAATTACAGTTTGTGTAAACACTAAATTGTTTGAAGAAGATGCTTTGAGCTAGTGATCTAAGCTTCCTTTGCAAAACTAAATGTCAGAAATTTAATTTCACTCTTCCAGCTTAATTTTACTCTAGCAGCTGGCAAACCGAAGAGCCTATCCTGTTCTTTGTGCTGCATGGGTCAAGTTTTCACTTTAAAAAAAAAGCAAACAAACCACAACCCAACAACACTACAAGCTAATTTTTAGCAGTGCTACCTCCTTTCTGTCAAAGTACTGATTTCCTCTCTAGTTGTTCTTTGTCTTTGGAAAGGGATGGGAAACACATCAGTTCTGTTTTGCTTCATCAGTTTTGATGTCTGAATACATTGCAAAGGTTTTCCACTGACTGTATAAATTACCTACAATAGAAGTGTGTGATTTGCCACAATGTACTTTTTAATATCATTCTTGCATAAGTTGCTAGAATTTGTACTATTATCTTTTTATGTATTTCATAACTTGTGTTGACAAAGCAAACCTGTTATCTGCAGAAGTTTTAGTATGTGCCATTTTTATAGCTAAGCCTGTGGTAAATACAAAAGTTCTGACTCAGGGCTTTGTAACAACTTAAAACACGTTCACAATGTTCTTCAGCACATCTTGGAGAATATTAGAGATTTAATGACTATACAGTGCCTTGATAGAACTATTGAATGGGCAGCAGCCATAGACTCCTTACAGAATACAAGTATCTTTTGAATCCAGTTGATGAGTTGATGTAACACCCCTGCTGTAGATTTATAAACTTGTATATACCTTCTGAAAAGGAAAAATCAGCAAATGTAGGTTTTGTTAAGTTTTCTGAAAGTTGTTTGATTGTTGCACCACTCACAGGGGTCTGAAGGGCATAGTATTCAGATTTACAGAAGTGACATTTGTGACAAAAGACAGCTGATAAAATGTTCTGTATGTGACATTTTTAGTGTGAGGGGAGAGGTCATTGTATAAACAAACATTTAAAAATACCTGCTTTACTCTGGCCCAGTAAATATTTCATGAGGGGGGGAGTGAAATAATCAGCCACAAATCTGTATGTTTGCATGCCGTTTTACAGTTACAAAAACTTAAGTCTCATTGTGACCTTCCAGGAAATACTTTCTTTGTCCCAAGTTTACTATCTTTATGAATGCAAACTGTTCATATGAGAAAACAGGTTTTACTGAACCACAGGAACATTTTTGCTTTTGTTAAAAACAATTCTGTATTTTCAGTAAATTGTAGATTTTGCCATGATTGTTTACTGGATAAATTTAAGGTTGTCTGTGTGAATGTAGTGGATTTCTGTATGCAGATAGCATTATATCATTGCTTTCATTAAAACTGCTTAGCAAGGTCTAAGCTTTTCAAAGGAAATGCAAATGTACTGTATGGTTAATAAAACTTATATCTGCTGACTTTTTCAAAAGCTTTGATTTTAAAGTGTAATTGGACTGAATTAATAGTGATTTTTGTGCACACATCATTGGGAAGGGACTGGTGCCTCATTTTACTTCCTCCTTAGATGTCACCATGGAATTAGAAAATTGTATAGGTGAACAAATGGGTGAAGAAATGCTTCTTAACTCTTTTAGTTGTTGACACATAATGTTTAAAATTCACCAGATTTTATTTCTTGAGAAATTTTGCAATCCAAACTTCAAAAAGTTCTGGTTCTTTATAATGTATCCCTGAAGAATGAACTTGTAGCAACATCAGAAATGCTATGTGCCTTTGAATCTCCCAGATACTCGACTATTGGTTAAGCAGCACAGTGCAAGGAGGAAGGATAGATGATGTAACAACAAAAAAGTCAATTTTAAAATTTTATCTATGGCTTGTGTGCAAATTTTTCTGTAAATATGCAGTTCATAGCACTGATTAGAGCTGCTGTTAAGTTAGTATTGGACTCCAGGTTTACTCATAACTGAATGGCCTTTACAGATCTGGCTACATGAATGTGATCATTTAGAAATCTGCCAGATAATGGTAACTCCCATATTCTGAGACAACAGTTGCTGCATCATCGTTTATACTTTTAGGATTCAATTTAATGGACGCATTCAAAAAATTATATGTATGTAACAAAAGGCAACAAAACCAACCAGACTTAGTGTTTTAATTTATCATACTGTACAGGTGAAAAATGAATTGACAGAATAAAAAGTTTGTTGCTCTCTTTCATGGTTGCTTTTCATTTTTCCAGATTTCTTCAATTTTGGTTTATGTGACAGGTCTGTATGAAAACATAGTATTTTCAGGTTTTTTTTAAAAAAACTTGTTATTTGAAAACAACTTATGCAAATTGTAAAAAATACATTTGAAATAACCACTTGCTTTGGGACTTACATGTAGTTCACATACTTCTCTGTACCCGCTCACTGAGAGTAACAGCATTGGCTTAAGTCTTAGTGTCTAGGGCTTCAGCCCCTCATGATGGTCACAGTAGAAGCTGCTGTCTTTGCTGGTGTTTGATATCAATGTTTTTAGATTTTGAGAGGGCTGCTTTATGATATATAATTACTATAACACTTTAATTATATTACACAGTATATGGTAATCTCTGTATAATGCACTTTGCTATTCTAACTAATTGCGGTTGTATCCAAGAATGCAGCCATCTGTTTGTGACAAGGATGATGAAACTGGAGACTTCCTTCAGATTTGACGTTTAGGTAAATGGGGAGGGTGATTCTTCATTGGTATACTCTGTCTTAGTAGGGGAAGAAAAATTAGCAGCAGTATTTGAATAAAAAGTGAAGCCTTTTCAGACTTGATATTTTGCAAGATGGAAAGGTAATTTCAGTCAGAACTAACATCATTGAAGATCTTGTTCTTGTGCTTTGTGCAGCCAGATTCAAGTCAATAAAGCAGCATGCATAGGAAAGCTTTTACTTTGAAGAATGAAGCCTTTCAACCCGGTTCTTGATGCTAATGAAAATATTTTGGATGAAAGTTAACTTTATAGATTTAAATACTTTGTTCCCTCTGCAGTGATGAGAGAGTAGTATGTCCTATGGCTATCCAGAAGATACTTTTTTTTTGTAAAAAAGTAATGCTCTGGTGGATTGAAATTAAGTTACATTAGAAATTAACAACTATGCTAGCTGCTAATGTAAAAGTTTTAATCTGTTACAATGCAAGACTTTAGATTGTAGGAAATTCAGTGTAAAATGTATTAGAGTTAGGATTTGTTAGGGCTTACTTGACTGCCATAAAGAAAGTAATACAGAACATAATTTCTGCAAAGGTGCCTAAAATAGGGAAAATACACCCGTGAGAATGTACAGACCCCTCACAACACTGTAACACCTTTTCACCGAATTGTCTTTAGAAATAAATCCGAGGGAGGTAAATAGACAAATCTGAGCCGATTTTCCCAGCGATGCTTGTGCATCCTGAAAGGTGTGAGTTATTTCTTCCACAAGGGGTCAGTAGCACCCTCCGTTTGTGACAAGGTTTTTTGTAATATAAGCAGAAAGCAAACAAGGGATAAGGGTAATGATGATTGCATGAATACGTGGGTGGACCAGACCTCACTTGTCCCCTTCTTCAAGCAGGCTAAGTATAATTAGCGTGTTTGCTGACTTCAGTAAGCACCATATTCTATCCTCTGACTCTCATGTGACATGAACATTGTTACTATTGATTAGGGCAAAGTTCCAGTGGAGTGTTTACCTTTAGCTCTAGTTGAAAGTATTCATTTAGTCTAGCTTTTTTTTTTTTTTTTTAACAAAAGCATGCAGTTAGAGCAGATAAACTATATATGAGAGATCTTGTCCAGTGGGCAGGGAAAAAGAATTCTTCTATGAGTGTCGCACGTATTCTTAATGATAACCACAGTCTCCCTAGATGGCTAGAGCTGATTAATATTTTCCACCCTATAGTAACACAGCTTATAGTGAAATATGCTTTGAACCCTATCAGTCTGCTCAGTGGAAGGAATGTCCAGCTTCTCAAGGCTTCCCTGAGTATGTGAGTTACTTGGAGACAGAAGTTTGAAGTAACTCATTATCTTTCTACCAAGAGGCTGAACAGACCAGACAGCTATTCCCCAGACAAAAATTTCCAACCCTTGTTCCAAAGTCATATTTCACAAATAGGAATCTTAAGTATGGTCAGTGTCATTCAGGTTGGCACAGGTTCTTACTTAGGCTTGCCGAGTTAACAAGGGACCTTCCTTACCTTCATGTTTTGCAACTCTTGTTATTTAATTTTTGCATCTGTTCCAGATTCCATGTTTCATATCTCCAGTGCTTCTGACCCTCACTACTCAAGTCCTCCGTTTCAATTCTTTGTTTTTGTGATAGGAGACTTGTGCATCCCATCTTTCTCAATGTGTGCTTTCTTGATGTAGTGCTTTCCTTGACTCATTAAAATTAATCTCCATTGCACTGATTTGGGCACAGTGCCTTCACTAAGCAGCACTAAGGTCCCTGTCCTTGTGTTTGAGTCCACTCTTAATTGCATAGACTGGCAGGAGGAATTCATGAAGTCAGCCTTAGTAAAATTTCACATTCATTTATCAACAACCCTTATTTCACTATATTGGCAGTATACAAAAACTTTGTGGCTACCACTTAGGTGGTACAGGTAGGGTAGAGCTTTTCTTTTGTCTAGTTACGGCTGTACTTGACTATCCGAGGAAAATCAGAAACGAGTAAATGTTTCAGGGTGAGTTGCTAGGGTTTTTTTGGTTTTGTTTTGTGTTTGTTTGGTTTTTTTTCCTTGGAAAACTTCCTGCCTGAAATTTCCATTGTTACTATATCTCAGGTTCAGTTTTTTGGAGGAAAGGTACTTCCCAGAGAAACTCACTGTGGCTGGAAGTTACTGTGTCCCAGGTATGTTTATCTTGCCCTCTAAAGTTACTTGGAAAAAGTCTGTTCAGTTCAGTAGGATTGCTTGCAAGAGCACAGGCTGTTTGGAAAAAGAAAGTTTATATTGGGCTTCTTGTTACCTCCACAGAGAAGTATGAAGATGTTCTGCTTCTTTGAATAAAGTACATCTGAAACCATGTTCCAAGTAATAACCTTCCTAAATAAGATTTCATAATCTCCACTGTTTACATGATCACAATGTGTCTTGTGATATTCTGTATGAAAGCTACATAAAATAAATAACAATTTTACAGTATATATTTCCCAATGAGCATGTTACATGATTTGTTGACTTTGAAACACAATGCTGTTCTTCTTCTTTCTTTGTGATGAGACCTGTATTTCACGTCTATGTAGGCAAGGCTGCTCCTAACTCAAAGTGCTTAGTTCAGTTGTTTCTAGCAAACCTTCACAACTCAAAGCATCAAACACAAGATATTTTTGTCTGTATTTGTCTCATCTGTAGCGCAGGGAACTTACAGCACCTAATTCATATTATTCTTGGGTTTCAGTCAGGTCATTCTGATTATATTTAAAGCTGAGGGAGTATTCATGTAAGTGTAACCTCCCACCACTTCATGTGGAGGGCATAGCGTCTGGAAGCACTTCACACCTTGTTGGGATAGAAAAGTGTGTTAGAATAAGGGCACAGGGAAACCTAAAACTAAAGTGCAGTCATAGGCCTAATTCTTAGGAATTTTCTGAGGTAACAAACTCAGAAGGCAAATTTGACTGTGAGCAGAGTGGTCTCTTGAAGAGTTTTGAATTCTTCTGTTCCCTCTCCTGAGAGCTTGTATCATGGATACAGAGTCCTGCTGTAACCCTGCCATCTGCTTTGCCTTGCACATCCCACCGCTGTGGATATGCCCCTCCACACTGCATCTCACTGGAATGATATGTCCTAGAGTTAAACTGGAACTGTTCCACACGTGGAGAAATAAGCTGTGGGAGTTACAAGCCAGTCCCTGGTGCAGGATTTATGGATCTGCTGTTCTATCCTTCCCCATGGCACACACAAGAGAGATGTAAAGGGGGAAATGGTCTTGGCTGGGATTTGTTGTGAACTGTGTGTGTGTGTGCCTGGGAACGGGCAGCTGTCTAAAAAGCTGCTGCAGATGAGCTGGTCAGTAACGAGCTGTGTGAGGTCCTTGCCCTGCAGCAGGCAGTAGTTGGAGGCTACTTATACTTTTTAGTGTTTCAGCCAAGTAGGGTTGAGTGGGCCAAGCCCTCTGGGCATCTACTTACATATGAAACAGTGCCGGCTCAGGACAAGTCGCATGGAAATGAATAAGATGAAAAGCATATCTTCATTAACAAGCCTTCATTAACAGGCTTTATCTGCTATGCTGAATCGAATGGTGACACCAGGATTTAGTAAGCTGTTGTTGAGCGCTCCAGGAAAAATTAGTCACTGGCTGATTTCATAGCTTTGCTTTTGCAGGAGTTTCTCAACTTTGAGGAGGTAGTCAAATAGTTTTAAGAAAAGGAAAAAAGCCATCTAGACAGGAGGATTTAGCAAGGGAAATATCTTTCTTTTTTTTTTTTTCTCCCCCTCTTCTGAATGGGAACTGTGCCTAGTTTTCCTTTTGCCAATTTTCATTTAGCCAAAAATGCTGCCATAATTGCTACTTGCTGTCTGGATTGGCTGAAATCAAGCATATATCCCATGTGTCTGTCCCATCTTTCCCTGCCACCACCCCACCTCTCCCAAGACCATCACTCCACAGGGTGTAAGGTTATAGGAGACCTGGTGTTATCCTCTGTAACTTCCCAAGATGAGGAAAAGACTTTATTCTTCCATGTTGATTCAGCCTGATCTTTTTCTTTCTGTCCATCTACAATTCTCAAATGTAGGGCTGCCTTACTTTTTTTTTTCAAATAGCACATAGTTTTGAGAGGAAATCGATGGGGGCATCGCTGCTGTGCTTGGAATTCTTGGATTTTGCCCATTCTTTCCTACACAATTAGGCCTGATTGTTTTATTGGGTACAGGTGTTTAGCGATTAAGCTAGCCAGCTCAAATGCTCATAGGAATATTAATAGATGTTGCCTGAGGCTGGCACTTTTTTTCTAGGGAAGATAGGTAAGGGCTTAGCGTGTCCTAGGTTAAACTCTTCCCTGCCATGGCCAAATGCTGACTTGGGCAATGGTATGTGAGCTGCTGTGCTACACCTTTGCTTGAAGGGTAGATATAGCTTAAGACCATTTTGTGGCATGGTACCCTGCCAGTAGTAGCTAGTGGTGAGAGCAGAAGTGCAGTGCATCCGTGATAACATCACATTCTTCATGAATTAGTACATCTGGCTTTTTTTGGAAGGATAACTAGCCTGAGAGGGGGTCAGAGTATCACAGAGAACCTAGATATAGGCAACTCCATGGTGCTCAGTACCTTACCCCAAAACTCCAGAAAAAGGCTGCTGAGCAGCTGTCTGTATCCTTGGGTCACTTGTCAGCGGATTAGAAACAGGGGCACCTAAAAGGCACCAGCTTTCAAAGTGCGAGTGAAAGTGTCCCTCCCCACGCTTTATGAATTTATTTCCCCCTGGTAGGTAAAGAACATCTGAGGGAAGAAGGGAAGCTGACAAGCCTAGCTTATTTTGCTGCGAACGGTGTGTAGGCAGCATGGCAGGCCTCTGCAGATAGCTGTGAGTCTGGACAGGCCAAAAAAAAAAAGGGGGGGGGGGGGGAGGAGAGAGAGGTCTTTTAACGACGTGTTAGGTTATTGATGGAATTTCTAAGCCAGGGGAGAACTGCCTGCCTCAGAGCTGAGGTGGGTAGTGTTACCCACAGTAACTGCTTGCTTGTGCATACTTCGTTTTTATTTTATTGTTGGGGTCAGAGATAAGCTGGTGACTCTGTTAAGTGAGGTGAGTAGCTGGGAAGAGCAGCGTGGTTCTGCCGAGCACAGCTGCCAGAGCTGGGAGAGTGCTTCTTTTGTCGGGGACAGAAACGTGGTCTGACACAGCTTTCTTATCAAAGGGAAGGATTTTTCACTTTAGCAGGAAGTTTGGCTGGGAAGGCATAGGATAACTTTTTTTTGGGGGTTTTTTTTTTTTTTTTTCAGCTCTGCGGGATGTCCTGTATAAATGTGTTTTCCATGAATATAATAGCTCTGCTTCTGACCCTTCTCTGGAAAGTTTGTGGCACTAGATGTGGGAAATATCGCAAAGTTGACCGAAATACTTTTAATCTGAGTAAGTCAGTAAAAACACTTTGCGTGTTCATAGCCAGGAGCCATTTGCTCTTGGTTCATGCCATAGGGCAGACAAAAATTAGTTCTCTTCTTTTTCTAAGTTTTTTTTATTCCAAGTATTTCTGAAGTTTCCCTTGATCTTTTCCCAACCCATAGGTTATAGTCAAATTAAAACTAGCCTTTTCTTTTGGTGAATATTTTGTGTTAACAGGAGCTATTTGTTTGTGTTCCAGCTTAAACTTGGATAATTTTGTTTAAACATTAGAGCCTGCATGTGTTATAGAAAAATTGCTCTAATAGAGTTGAAAACACAGGTCATCTTCTAATTGAGGCTGTTAGACAGGGATTTGTTAGATTTGGTTTCCATGGTTTCCTGTGAGTCTTTACTCAAGTCACTTAGTTTTGTGTTTGCCTCTTTCCTATGTGTGGAATGAGAAAAATACTGCATAGGGGTAGTCAAAGAAATCTGCTGTTGTATGCAAAGAAGCCCACAAAAGACTAAATGAGTTCCTGGGTGGCAAAAATGCCTCCCCTGCCAGGCACGCGATGGTGTACCAGTCAGTTTAGTGTTTTCCTGATGGAAAAACTAAAACCTAAGCACTAATGCTACTTCACAGTCCTGCCAGAGACCAAATAGGTGTAAAATGAACTAATATTTTCCATTGCCCAAGCAATGGGAATTATTAATTAACTAGTAATTAGGTAAAAATGTATGTTTTATTATACAAAACAAGTGACCCTTGATCATTGTTTACTTATTAAAGCTATTAATGGAAGAAAGCTGTGTTGAGTGCAGCTACTGGGTTATAATATTGAGTTGACAAAATGCCAGCTTTCGGGTGGAAACATTTTTCTGAGTTTCTCGGTGATCTTGTCAGTGTGCTGAAGCATTTTAGTAATGACTCGACCTGCCATAGCCAGTGGGTGTCACTGCAAGCATTGGAGTGAGGGAAGAACAATTTTGGGAAAGATGAATAAAAGTTCAAGGTTTTGGGGTGTTCTTTCTTTCTTTTTTTTTTTTTTTAAGCTAGAAATAAATACAGAAAACTAGATAAATTAAACCCTTGCTTACTAACTGTGCCGAAGAGGTTTCTTGGAGATGCTTGAAAGGGTTGGAAATGCTTAAAATATTTTTTTTAAAAACGAGTATCCCTGATAGCCAAGGCTGGATCCTCTGATGGAAGTTGGCAGTGACATGACTTCTATAGTCATGCTGGCCCTGGATGCCCAGTTGCTTCCCAGTGCAGAATGTTATGCACCTCAAGCATGATGTTGGGTTAAAAAAAAACAAACCAAAACAAAACCACACCAGGCCAGGCTTTCCTGAAATCCTTTAAAACCACTTATATGAAATTCTTGATGTTGGCAGATCTGAGTGTAAAGGTCACTCTGACTCAAAATGCCCATCCTCCTTTGAGACCTCACCATCCCCAAAACCAGCCCAGCCCTTCCAAACTGGTGCTGCGAGAAGATGAGCACAGACCCTGTGGGCCTCCCCCTACCACACAAACAAGCCATCAGCCCAGGCTTTGAACTGTTTACATGATATACATTACCTAACGGGGCCTGCTCTTTTGGAAGGGCCTCTCTTACACAGGTCGTTGCTAAGGCCCGTGTTGTCTCTGCCCATGTTATCGTGAGGATGACAGTTTAAACAGGCCTTATCACTGTGTATTCAATCAACATTTATGAGGGCTGATAAAGATGTCACCTACTTGCTTTGTGTGTTCATAAAAACCCTATTCCCCAGTAGGACTTTGCTGAATTATGCTCTTATTTTTTTTTTTCTTTACTGATTTTTAGCCATCTCCTGAAGAGAGAGGTACGTGTAGAATGTGGAAGGCATCACACTCTAGTATTTCTAATATTTCTATGTGAAATTAAAAAAAAAACCCAAACCAACCAAAATTCACAGCTGGGTTGATACAACCCTATCTGTATTTAATATCTTATGTTATCGTAATTGCTTATTTAATAATTCAATAAACTTTCCTTTGCACATTGGCAGTAAAGTGGCTTGCGTCCACCTAGCTTTGTTGTGTTGGTGCTGAGGGTGGCTCAGGAGGGGCTTGGGGCTACTTGGTCATGGTGGAGGCTGTGGAGATCCAGCTCCCGATGCCCTTTTTCCTGATAGGTGGAGTCCACTGTATATTTGCAATACAGAAATGTAAACCCCATTGACTTATTGTTTTGATTGTATGTCAAAACTGAAGAAATTACTGCAGTAAACGGGTAGTCATGGAAAATGCGTCAATAATTTTCAGGTTACAGTGAACAGTAATAGAAAGTAGGCAAAGATTAAGTCTTTCGCCGTTTTGTTTTTTTTTTGTAAGTTCCTTAGTTTCAAATCTTTTTTTTTTCCTCAACCCCTGTCCTTTTCCTAGATACAGTTTAAAATAAACACATTGTCCCAACTATATCTGCCAATCTTCAGAAAAATCTCATTTCTACAGTAAGCAGAAATTGCTCAGTTGCATTTTTGTTGTTTTAAGTCAAAATTGTTGTAAAACAAAACAGATATACAAAGCCATCGTGAAAAATGATTAGTTGCAGCTGTTTGCTGTATTATAAAAGAAGGCAATGTCGAAGGAATCTATTGGCTGAAAAGAATCAAAAAATATCAAAGAGGCTCAAGACCCTTGTTCAGGCCCAAATCTATTGACATTAAGCATGGATGTTTAGACTCTTTTGACAAATGGGAAGAAACGGAATATTAAATAGATTCCTTAAGATCCCTAGGTCACAGTAAATTCCTCTTATTTATGCTGCAGCATATTGTCCCTCTCTGCTTCCTATAAACTTTGTGAATACTGATGGCTGCTGGCATTTCAGAAATGATTCTTTCACTTTGTTTACAATTTTGCTGCTGCTGGCAAGCATTGGACTATCAAAGGCTTTAGTGCTGTTCATGTGCATTTCATAATAAAATGTTATTCTATGAGGATAATAACACTTAGTAGAGATCAGTAATAAAATGAAAAACAGATGCTCTCTACCATCACTTGTTAACACTTCTAATGATTGTTTGCTTATTAACGCTAATTTGTTATATGCTTCCAGTTTAGCTCTATGCTGGCTGATCTAAGCGTGAGGCACTTATATATACAACACTTGTGAATAGCTGTGCTGGCCTACTGGTCTCCACAATAAAAGTTACTGTAGCATGATCTGCTCTGCTTTTGGTGAAATGTTTTATATCGGAACCAATTGTTGAGCCCTGTCTTATCAATTCACTCTATCTGTTTGTCTTTAAACAGTAGTCTCAGTACTCTCTAGAATATTTGCCTGGGATGAAGTTATTTTACCTGGTGCACTGGTGTCCATTTACCCCTGACCATGAAATACTCTCTTGTTATCCAGTAATACAGTATTTTTTTGAAGCAGAATTGCAGTTTTGTGCTATAGGATCACTGGAATATGGCAGAGTGGAGTCCAGTGTGTCCATTAGGTCTTGCACCTTAGTGGTTCATGAACACAAGACTGTGTTTTCCATTCTTTATTATCACCGCAGAACATCTGTGGGCTCCAGAAGGAGATTAAGAGTCCACTTTGCTGATGTGTTGTGCAGTCAAAGAAAAATACAGGTTTTGCTGAAGACTGTACAGAGCAATGGCGTCTACCGGCCTGCTTCTCTGAAAGAAACATATTTGGGCAACTCCATTTGGATACTCTACACAATCTTTATTAATATTTAAGATTTTCTATACTTTTTCTGTGATTTTTTTTTCTTCTACCAATGTCTCCTCCATCTGCTTGCCTCAAACTTAAACAAGAAATGGTTCTCAGCTTCTTTTTTTTTCTTAAAGAAGTTGACTGTGGGCATTCTAAAACCATCATTGATTTGCTTTTTGGTTCTTTTGGAATTACAAGAGAAAATGTCCTGATTACAACCAATGGCTGAGTTCAAGAAGCCTCATTAACTCAGTGAGCAATTTTGACAGGTTGTGGAAGGGGAAACTGAAAGATGGCAACGAAAGATACTTTTGGAGCAGTTTCCAGTTTCTGTGCAGAAGTCCCCAGATACATGTGCTTACACAAATTCTGCTACATTGCCAGAATGTGGTTGACATCCAAAAGTTCATCTGGCTTGAAATGTGTATTGATTTCTATTTTCTCACATAGATCCAGAAAGTTTATGAGAGCAGAGTATTGATTAGGCTAAGAAAACTGATGATGCGTAGAAAAATAAACTGACTTCAATACTAACAATGCAAAGAGATCTCCAGTCTGTTTTAGTGTAATGGGAAGGCATTCTCAGTGCTGAGTAATTGACTCTTTCCTCCTATTCTTCTTTCAATCAGGCAATATACTCAGTCGTGTTCATGCAGCTCTCATTTTAGCCATGCCTGGTAGTCATTCCACCTGCAGTATCAAACCTTGAACATTGAGCTGGATGGAAACTACACTTCAGTTCTTGGTGTTGGTGGTTGTCTTCATAGGGGGATTTTTAGGCTGCTATTGCCATCCTCTGGAGGAGTGTCAAGAGGTATCGGAGGGTTGCAGTCACTTCTCCCTTCACATGTAGAGAGAGGAACGTTGGCAAACCAGAAAGAGGGTACCTGTTATGGGAAAAGCTGTGAATAAATTGTGTGTGCCAACACCACCGCCTTCCCAGAGCATGCTGCTGCCTCATGAAGGGAGGTGGGTACAGCACTGATAAAAGCACAGTGGTGGCGCTGGTGGCGCCATTGCTTTGCTGTGGTGTGTTGTGTTGTAGCCATGGCACCTAGTGATAGGTGAATGTGTGTGGGCTGTTGCTATCTTGAGGTATGATTAGATATTTATTGGTAACAGCTATGCTGGTCCAGTCTAAAAGATGACTGAGGCCTCTTGCAGATCTGTTGAGAAGACTTGCTCACAAATTTGTGGTATCTGTATGCAGTTTGGTGTTTACAGGTGCTTGGATTCTCACCAATGGCCATTTGAACTTGTTAGTCCAGTTCCTACAGAGATGGTAGTAGCTCCACGTGCTGGGAGATTGCCAGCCCTTGTCCATGAGGATGTGGTAATCAATTTTCTCTATTGAGAAAGAAGAAATCTTCTCCCCATCTGTCATTATAGAGCAGTTGCTTACAGTATTTCATGATTTGTTCTTTCCGCCCTCAGAAACATTAAGATTTATACAGTGAATGTCAGTTTAGGGCTTGTTTCTTCTTAAGATACCTTTCACATATCTTTAAAGCAGATCTAAAGACTGCTGACTGAAAACTATTGCTCTGCAGAACAGAATGCCTAAATCCAATCAGAGTTTACCCCATAGGTATTTGTGTACTTCTCTCAAATTTATGGAAATGTCAATAGCATTGATTTATTAATTAGAAAATTTTTTTTTTCTTATTAGTAAAATTACAATGTGGGCTAGCCACGAAATTTTGTTGTTGTAACCCTTATCCACCTTTCCTGCAACGTTATTGCTACATATGCTATCTAAATGTAAATTGTAAACTCTGTGGGACAGGGTCCATCCTTGCCTTTGAAATATCACCCTACCTTCCTTTTGGGTGTTTGGGTTTTTTAATTATTAAACGTTTTCATATGACTCTCTGAGCAGAAAGCCTACTGCTTGCATTATGTGCTCCTCGATGATTCCTAAATTCATGTCCTTAATCAAGACCACTCATGACCTCCCTTTTCAACCATGAATCAGAGTCTCTGCAATAAGCCAGCAGCACAGAACATATTTTAAGATCTTTACACCACGTCCCACCAGAGCCTCCTCATTCCCCCCTGTGACCAGGAAAAATGAATTGCCTGTGCGAAATGCCTGATGATCATCAAACTAGAATGCTTTGGGAAAAAGAAAAAGAAATGGGTGGGTGGAAGGAGTTACAAAAAGCCAGAGAACACCCTGTAGTTGCTTCTCCCCCTCTCATGAATGGAGGTCCAGCTCTGGTGCAGCTGTGGCAATGGAGCCTGGGCTGGGAGAAGGCTTGTGGATGTGTAGGGTCCTGGCTGTAGAGGGGTTTTATGGGTCAAAACCAATACCTGTATGTTACTCCATGTAAATAAATCATACGCCTGTAAAATACGTGCTATAATTTGCTGCTGGGTCCTGGGAGAGTAGGAAAGTAATTTAGCACAGCTGGATGCTTGTTTGTCTTCTAAACTGTTTTTATGGTTTAAAAGAATAACTTCCCAAATCGCTGTCTTATGAAAAAGTGGGGTGTGGGGCTGCAGCAGAGCGCAAATGCACTGGTGTCACTTTAATTAAAAAATATGCTCTCCCATTTACCTTCCCCGTTCCCTCTACTCAAGGAATTTTTACCTAATCCGAGCGAACAGCTGTTGCCTGCCAAATGGCCAGCCTGGGCCACTGTCCGAGTCCACCGGGGCGAGGGGCGCTCCCCCTCTCCTGGGCTGTGAACGGCTCCGTGTGAAACCTCTTCCCTCCACTTGAACTCCGCTGAGGAGTTCCTGCAGTGTGCCGAGTCATCGTTGCAGCAAAAAACCCCCACCCCAAACTCATTTACACAGCCCCCAAAGACCATGTAAGCTCCTAACACGTGACCTAGGCTGAGGACCACTTGGAGATGTTGGGATGCCAAGAGCTGCTGGGTTGGTGCTAACCTCTGTGCTTAATGGGGCAAGTAATTTCTTCACCACCACCCTCATCAGTGAAAAAAAACAGGCTTTTGTGATCCCAGCGAAAGCTGTATGAATTATTTGGGGGGCTTTGAAGACTGTAAGTGTGAAATCAGTGTTAATTACAGAGATGCTTCATCTGAAGGCTTCATTGCTTTGGTATGTGATCCATGTAAAGGAGTGACCTGCCACAAACTGGGTGCTGTAGTGGAAACGATGGTGAATGGGCTGTAAATATCTGTGCGTTCAGCTCGGCTGTCTGAGGAGAAGTGGGAAACCAGTTCTGGTGTTTTATCTCCATGGCTAGCTAGCGTGCAACCAACCCAGCAGCTGCTCTCAGCTGGAAGACTCATGAATACCAGCCAGCCCAACAAAATGTTGCTGTGCGAGTAGTAGCGGTGCCAAAGGTTTGGTTTCTCCACAATTTCTGGTCTATGAAATGGTAGGTTCTGGCAACGGGGAGTTAGAAGAAGACAGTGTGGCCCAGGGTACATGGAGAACGTGGGCCCTTGTCAGATATATGCCCTCTTTTAAAAATGCAAATTGATAAATAAACACTGAAACAATAGGGCTCCGCTAATCCTGTTACAAAGGGTAAATTGCTAATCTAACTCCCCAGCCAGGATGGCTGCTTCACCTTAACAATAGCTGCATTTATACCTTATGTTTTACTTGTAAGCTGACATGTAGAGAATTGGAAAGGGCTTGGGCTCACCTGCTTGGTGGGGGAGGGCGGCTAATCCTTTCATGCCCTGCGCTCTTAGGGAGCAAGGCTGCCATTTGATCATGCCGGAGCAAAAAGGCCAGCGTGGCGCTGCCAAATTTTCAGCCACGTTAGACTGGGTTATGCTCGTGCTTTAACAATGCCGCCAGTGTCTCCGGGAAGGGCAGAGAGAAAGGTCTATTCATGTCTTCACGTCGTGAGTACCCGCGGGCCTGATCTTCAGAGGCACTGGGCACCCCCCCAAGAAAGGGTGCTGAGCTCGCCGGCTTTCGGCCACCTCGGTTTTAATTCCCATTGCAGGCATGTTGAGTCCTCGCTGGTGAATATCGGTGGCAGAGCACGCATGTGTGCCCCTCTTTAATGGCCTGCCCCTGGGTGACGAGGCCGTGGTGGAAAACCAGCAGCAATGGAGAAGGGTCCGAGCGCCCTTGTCCACCACCTTGCCCTGACTGGGGACCAGGAGCTCGATGCATAGGCTGTGTGGTGGGTCACCAAAAAGGTGGATGGGTACCAACGACTTGATGGATAGCTTGTGAGAGGCCTTGCCTGGCCTAACGTTGATGCGGGGTTTATGAGTTTAACAGAATTGCTTGTGGTAATATTGGATAAGTCCTGGCTCAGAGTTTTGTCCTCAGCTGCTGCAGCTTCTCTTCCTTGCCTACCTGCTTTTTTCCTCCCTTTTCTTTTAATTTAATTCTCCAGCATTAGGTCTGATCCAAAGAGATGGAAATCATACTTTTCTTGCTGTGTTCAGTCAGTAAGATGTCTCAAAAGCCTGTTTGGGAATTAAGGAAACAAGGACCATAGCTGTAGACTCACAAATTTAGGGCAATTTGATGCAGAAGGAGGATTAAACAGACGTGTCTCAGACCTCTGAGTCTGTCTCTTCCATGTGACTGTCTTTATATGAGAACAGAAGTGTAAAATCAGGATGTTCTTTCTTTTTTTTTCATCCCTGGAGGGATTATATGGGAGATTAACCTCAACCTGTGTGTTTCCCAGAAGAAATTGCAACTGGCACGTGGCAAAGCGATTCATGCAGCCAAGGGATTCTTTGGAGAGGGAGGAAAGAGCAGTCAGGGGCCAAAAGTGCCAGAAAGACTGTGTTGAAAGGCTTGGAGGATCTTGGTTATACATTGCTGTTCTGAGGTCTTCTCCTCATTGCCAGGAGTGTTAGTGCAACATCAGCTCAAAAAGTCAAGCCAAGGAAAGGACACTGTGGTTTTTGTATCTGTTAGCAGATCAGGAGGAAAGAAAGACTGGGAAATTGGTTATTAGAACTTAAAACGTCATAAAGGTTCATAAAGACCTAAAAATTTTATTATTTTTAAAGATGGATTTTTACTTCAGTTAGTTCAAATTAAGACTGCTTGTTCCTTTTGCTTTGGTTAATGAAGGCAGAGATGGCACATGTAACACCAGTAGAATAATTATAGAAAGACATTTCTGTCTCATAAAAATAAGAAAATCTCAGACATTAAATTATTCATCACAATTTTTATTAGAACATTCTTTCAAACTATTGAATTTGAGAGTTTAATGTGTGGTTAATGGACAGCAAATGTAAGTAACTACACTTAAAAAGTAACTACATTCCAGTATTATGGAATGTTAATATCTATCCCCTTGTCAATCCAGCCTCAAATACTAAAAAATATTCAGTATTGTTTCTGAGGGAAAGAATTATTAAATGCAAGCAGGCAAGTGACCAAGAGAAAAAAAAAGAAAGAGCAAAACCTACTCATGACAGACTAGCAGGGTTGTTTCCTTTTGTAATCTAACCATATTTATAGGTAGAAAATACACATTTTTTTTTATCTTTCACAACTTTATTAAACATTTATGATATTTTAATTTCTATTCTCATCATGTTTGAATTATGCTAAAATTATTATTTAACATGGGTAAGGAACTGACTAATAAGGCATCAACAGTGACTTATGTGGGAAAAAGAAAAAATAGACTTGAGGGACTTTTCTTGGCAGAGTTTCATGAAATAAATCTGGCAACCAAGTTGCATTAATATTTTCACCAAGTGTCAGTGTAGGAGTATGCTGATGACCTGGAGTTGGGAAACATTATCCAAAAAGAGCGGGATTTGGGTCTCCACAAGGAGAACAAAATAATCACAGTAGCAGAAGTGTTGTGAAATGTAATACTGCAGAAGATAAGATGTCGCAGCATTTCAGGAGAAGTAACAAACATTTTGGCAACGAAGTGAAGGGTTCGGAGGAGGCAAAAGCCGGGGTGCCCTCGTGAGTCACAGGAAGTTGGAGTTGGCTGCGGTGTCGGTGCGACCCTTTCCAGGGATGAGGGGAGCACTGCAGTCGCACTGCCGAGCCAGGTGCTTGTGATGAGACACCCCGTGTGAGATGCTGCCTATGGCTCTGGGCAGCTGCCTTCAGAGGAAGAATTCAAAACCAAAAACCCAACAAAAAACAGTCCGAGCTGAAAGTAGGCGCAGCCCAGGGCTAACAGAATAACCAGGAGGCTGGAAAACCTGTCTTGTGAGAGGCTAAACCAGCTTCGCTCACGCTCAGTAACGACAGAAGGGGAAAGGTTCAAAGCAGAATAACTAGCACTGAAGGACAGTGAGGATAAGAAAAAATTAGTCTAAGTGAGTATAAGAAATATACATTAGTATAAATCAGCGTAGAACCATGAACTGTAGATTTAAGAATACAGACTGTAGTTTTAAAAGGATGTTCCCACCATTTGAGCAGTGAGGTTCTGGATGAGCCAGAAGAACAGAAAAGGTGTAGAGACTTTAGGTTAAATAATGCTTGTCTGAGGTCTTGTCTTCTCTGCCAGGAGAGTGGTATTAGGCAGCTCAGAACAAATGTAGTCAGGTTTGCTAGATACTTACCTTGCTGAGTTACTTACCTGGCAGTGGAGAAGAGATACTTGTGGGAAGTGATGGAAGAATATGGCAGATTCTGTTTCTATATTGTTTCTATATTGTTTTGTACACACGCACACATATGATACATAGGTTTAATGAAAAGACTTGATATGTCTGGGCAAGGAAGATATTGCTGCCTTAGATTTTGCAAAGCAAAGGTGAAACATCTTGTAGCCACCCTTGCTTGCAGTAGGCAGGGGCAGGGAGGAACTCTGGAGCTGATGAGACCGATAGCCCTTGTGCAGTCTGTTGGCAGGTGTAAATCTCCATGAGGAGTAAGGTGAGAACCAGGCACTGGTTGAGCCCATGCTGAAAGCTCTGCGACTTGCAATCTGCCCAGCTAAGTTCCCTTTTGGTCCGGGAGAACTACCATGTTGAAAACTTCTGTGAGACCCACAAGAGTCTTGCTAAAAGAGCAACTGAACAAAGGTCAAACCCAGAAAAGGAGAAAAAAAGCCCCAACAACAAGAAACTCTAAAACCTGTGGGAACAATCACGGAAGGAGAGGAAGGAAGAGTGTTTCCTGGAAAATAAAGAACCTCATTGAACTTTAAATCTAGCCCAGACACCCAGAGTCAAGACTGCTACGTTGGAAAAGCTTAATCCAGCAAAAAATGGGGAAGAAAAAGAAAAGAAGTTTAAATGCTGGTGTGCGTGATAACAATTTGTCCTTGTGGCACAGTCCTTCCCATCCTGACCGTGCTGCAGGACACAGAGGGATGCTGCGTGCAGCGACCTCCGAGACCAGGCTGCTTTGTTTCTAGATAGAGAAGAGAGGGTGCAGGGAACTCGGGTGTCTTGCTCTGGATCATCCAGGAGAGGAGGAATATAACTCCACACATGTGGAGTTACAAATGCAGTCCTTTGGCTGCATAGAAGAACCCATTGCTCTGCAACCCCAAGCACACGCCGGGCAAAAGTTAAAAGCAAGAGTGAGAGAATTTTAATGCCATATTAAATTGTTGATTCATGCGTGGCTGGAGCCGCCGTGACCTGGAGGGAGAGCTGGTGTTTGATCCAGCTCGGCAGTGACAAATTGATCTGCAACTTACGGCAAAAGCCATCTGATAGAGACCAGCAGTGAAGGGTGTGTGACTTGGAGCCGGAGCCACCTCCTCCTGGGTGGGTGAGCGGTGGCAGCGTGAGTCACTAATTGCCTTTGGGAATAGCCCTCTGCACATGAATGTTATCAGCACCTCCCCTGCCCAAACTGTTCCCCGCAGACCCCGGTAGCATCCTTGGCCGCCGGCTGCCCAGGGTTTCGTGCCTGTGCTCAGTTTCTTCTGCTTGAGCAAGGAGCAGCTGAAGGGCTTTAGCGAAGAATTGCTCCCAATCTGGCCCACACCAATGGTAAACAGCTTTTGCCTCTGATCACAAATGGCATCAAAAAAGACTAACCTGATAACTTTTTTTTTTTACTGTTGTCGTTTGCTTTTGATCACTCAAAAAATAGGGAATATTTTTTAGGAAATAAATGGAATTTTAAATATATATCAGATGTTTAGGCCAGATGCTTATTGAGTCAATGAATCACTTGCAATTGAGAAATATTTGCTCTCTCCACATGTTACTGACATCAGGAGCGCTTTTGTTATGGAGCATGTGGAGGAACAAGTCACTCCCTGAGCAACGGAGTCAGCTGAGTCAGATTTTCATCAGCTTTCGCCAGAGTGGATTCTCTGAGCTTCAGCTGTTCCATGAGTGAAACACGCTGGTCTCTCCTGGTCTCTCTCTCTTGATCTCTACCATCCTCTCCCCCTTGTTCCTCCCTTTTATGCAGCTGTTATACTTTTCTCAAGCTTCTTTGAACTTGGTAACTTTGAGTTCAGTTGATCATATTTGGTTTGCCCGGGTTTCAGCTCCATAGGATGTCAAGCTAAATAGAAAATGGTGCAAATCTTGCAGCTGATTTGTGATCATTAACATAAATAAGGGGGATTATCGTGAAGTCTGTGAACATTGATGAGAATTGGGAGATCTGTGTCATCTCCTAACCAGCAGTTCTCGTGATAATCACTATCTAACTTGTTTTCCGATACCTCTGGATCAAGGATAATATCTGCAGAACCTCAGAGATGCTGAAGTTATAGTCTATTCATATTTATAAAATATTTACAGGTAGACAGTTGTACTTCATGTATATATTAATATTATGCTCACCATGGCTGCAGAGAAAAATAACAGCTTTTGAGAGATTCAAATAGCAGCCTTTACCACAATTTAATATTGGGTAACGAGAAGGTAGGAAGATCTTAAAATAAACAGGGTGTGGCATTTCAGGGGTTATCCACATAGATTCAAAAAGATGTCATTCCTGCAAGAAGCAAATATACTTATGTACTGTGTCCCAGGGGAAATACTACTATGTGTTTTTCTAATTTCTGACTCACCCGTTGATTTCTGTTGGTGGGTTCTTGGAGTCAGCAGGGCCACTGCTCTTTTGTGACACCTACTTGATTGAAACTGGCTGTCAAGTTTTGGCTGAAATTTGTGTTTGGGTTATCAAGAATGAAACAGTCTTAAGGACTCTGGCAATGAGGAGGGTAATAAGTAAGTGTTGCATTTACCTAGCATGCTTTTTCAGTTCTGTGGGTAGTTCCTTGACACTGTTTGGGTGCTGTTTTGGTCATCTATGCATTTCCCCAAAGCTATCTGCCCAACAGGAAATCATGAAAGCGTTAGACATGTGCCAGCTGAAAATCCCCTGCTGAAATGCTGTAGGGCTTTGCTGTGTTTCTGTAGTAGGTGCTTTCCTCTGACCTCACACATGAAGAAACCTCCCAGACTGGAGCTGGACCAGCAAGGAGAAGCTAGACAATGTGGCAAAGTAGACGTTTTGAAACTATTTCCACTTATTTAAACAAATCTATTACCTGTTTGAATACCTGGAAGTACTCCAGAACTTCAACAGTTTATAATTTTCTCTTGTCTAATTCCCCTGGTTTATTTTCCCAGGCCTAGTAGCTGCTGTCTTGAAATGTTCTCACTAAGAAGGCAGAGAGGTCCCTGTTTTCACAGTCTTCATCCCTGCAGTAGCAGGACTGGTATTACGGTGTCACTGCGTTATGCCTCCATCCTAAAAGTCTAATAATGTTTTGAGATTCAGGTCTGAAGGATGGGAACAAGGGCTCTGGGCAGGCGGTGAGCAGTGGTAAGGGTCCTCACTCGGAGGGCCCCTTACCACGAGAAAGACATTGAGGTGCTGGAGCAGGTCCAGAGAAAAGCAACGAAGCTGGTGAGGGGTCTGGAGCACAAGTGTTTTGAGGAGAGGCTGAGGGAGTTGGAGTTGTTCAGCCTGGAAAAAAGGAGGCTGAGGGGAGACCTTCTCACTCTCTACAACTCCTTGAAAAGAGGCTGTAGAGAGGTGGGGGTCGGTCTCTTCTCCCAGGTCACAGGCGACAGGACAAGAGGAAACAGCCTCAAGTTGCATCAGGGGAAGGCTGGATATTAGGAAGAATTTTTACACTGAAAGGGTTGTCAGGCATTGGAATGGGCTGCCCAGGGAAATGGTTGAGGCACCATCCCTGGAGGTGTTCAAAAGAGGGGCTGACATGGTGATGGGGGACATGGTTTACTGATGTTTTTTTGGTCAGAGTTAGATTGATGGTTGGACTAGATGATCTTGAAGGTCCCTTCCAACCTAGATGATTCTATGAAAGGTTATAAAATCTGATTAGGGTGGATCTCCATCAGCACAGGAGACTGCAAGGGCTGGGTTGTCTCCTGGGACAGGGGAATAAGGAACTGTTTGAGGTGTCTCGCTCAGGACTCTTAGAAAGGATATAACCCAGTGCTTTCTCAAGCAGTGGCCGGGCACTTTATTGCTTTGGTTGCAAGGGGAAATGGCCAAGGTGTGCACCATTTAGAAGGATTTAAAAGCAGCTTGATATATACACACAAGTGCTCTGTGGCATAAGCAGCTGTATTCATCTAAACGCTGAGAGGGTTGACAACTCCCCTTCCTTGGGGCTATAAACCAATTTCTTGTCATACCTTTAATTTCCCTCCTCTGTCAATAAAAAAATGATTCTGTTGGCCAGGTGCAATGTCAGAAAGCAGTCCCTGTCAAGCAAAGGCATTGGCCAGTGTCCATGGGACTTTATTAAATAATGGAGCACCACAGCAAAATATGACAGAAGTCCAACGTTACTGACTGCAAATAAATAAAACACCAGTCTTTGACCACAGGGAAAAACTCAAGCTATTTTGCACACAAATCTCTGGCCCTTGAAGAGGCTGGGGGAAGGGAAATTTAGTTCCTTCCATAATGTTAACCAGACCTGTTTCCTAGTCAGCACTGAGCTTGCCATTTTGTCTTTTCAGAGCATTTTTCCTCAAAGTGGGAAGTGAGAATCCAGCTGCAAGGGTCAGGTCTGCAACTGAGCAGGGCAGGCAATGCTTTCCTTCCAGCCTTCAGAGTTTCTTCTCTTTTCCCTTTTGCTCAGTTGCAGGCTGTGCTTCCCACGCCTTTAGGACAAAGCGTAGCATCAGAATCCTGCACACTATCTTCTCCTATCTGTCTGGATTAACAAAATAACTTTTGGCATGCTTTCCTCCTCAAGTCAGTACCAGCGATGTTTCTTATATCTTCTGTCATCTGGGAATGGCTTTGCCATTTTTTCTTTTCCTAAATTTTTGGCTTTTTTGTTTGTGAAGAAGAAATATGTTGTGGGTGGGGATGAACGTTTCTGAAGAAGTTTGGAGTAGCTTCTTGCCGAAATACCAGGGCAGGCATTTCGTGACAGATTATTTTGTTTCTTACACGTTGGGGACTGAGGTGCCCCAGTGGACTCTGGTGCAATTAAAAACCTAAATCACTACCCACTTTTGAACATTTGAACCAAGACTTCTTATGAGAATGGCTTGATTATACTGTTGGGAGTCCTAATTCCCACTTTGCCTTCCAGCTTTATGTCAGATTGATTTCCAGTGATTTTTCCCAGTGGCAAGGGAAGTCTCGTAAGTGTCTTAGGGGCACTTTCCTATTGCGTTTTAGCTTGGCGTTCCTCACCTCAGCATGTTCTTTAATTTTGTTTCTATGACTGATGAAACATTTTCCCACAGAAGAACATCTACCCCCACAGTTTGAGCCCTGCCTGGAAGAACAACACCTATCATCCAGTTTGAACAAGCTCCATTCCAGTGATATTGGCAGACCAATACAGGTATTTTTTTTTTCCATTTGTATTTATTATAGGTGGGTACCACAATATGGTGATATAAATCTGATCTAATTCATACTTCTGATGTGCTTGCCTGCTCCATTTTTCTTGGCCCTGCTTTCAGAGTCCATGAAGAAATACGGCTGCCACTTGTCAGTATAACTGCAGCCTCCATGGATCCATGTTCCTTGATGTCCACCTGTATTCTTGCTCTTTATTTAGGTTGAAATGTCCATAGCACTTAAAAGGGTTGAGCACTTTTGGAAAAATACAGTCTTTATCACATGCCTTTGCCCACATCAGAGGCCAAAGGAAGTTGCCTGATGCATGAGGTGTGTGGAAGGAGTTAACAGCTTGTAAAATAGATGGAGACCTTACAGCATAACCAGAAAACACTTCCTGGTAATATCAGAGTTTGCTTTTCTTGCTTAAAACTCCGTTCCCTTTCCTTTCTAAGCCACTCCGCTCTTGATCTTCTCTTCCTGACCAGTCACTGTAGAACTCATAAAGGTTTGTAGAGGCCATGCTGCAGAAGAAATCCTGTTCTGTTTGAAAACCACTTTTATTTGCATTTTGTTTTAAAAGGTATGTAGAAAATTAGTCAGTCATGTGTGAGGAGAAAAGCTAACATCCCTTGTAACCAAGCAGTTGAATGCTCAATATACCTGGGCAAACAGGTTGTAGAAGCCGCAATTAACCACATTTGACTGTATAGTAACTTCAAGTTTTCAACTTTCATGGCCACTTGTTGGTGTTTGCTGAGCATTCCTATAGCATATAGTAACCTTTAGCCCAGCACAGACCTTCAGAAATAAGTGCAAAATCTCTGTCAGTCTTGTATGGGGCATATGGTTATTATTACACTATGGCTTAGCTCTTTTTTGTTTGTTTGTCTGTTTGTTTTTGCTTTAAGTACCTCTGAGTCCATCAGCTCCTGTTCAATATCAGCTTTAGGGCTGCCTGAAAGGCTACTACATTGATACCAAAATACAAAGCATCTCGTTTGCAAGGCAGTAGCACATTGGGTTCTCATTATTTTGGGCGCTGTGCAAACATTTTAAAACAAACAGTTCCTTCCCCGCGACGTGCTCACCATCTAAAGAACTGCAGAAGAAAAAGGGGCAGGAGGCGGAGGCACGAAGTAGTCCTGCAGTGTCTTGGGTGAGATGACACAGCCGACAACTGGTGGGGCCAGGAATAGGACCTAGAAGTCCTCGCCCGTGTAGCTTCTCTCACCCACTATGTTCCCAGGGTGGACTCTTATTTTAAATGTTTGTGAAACAGCTGCATGTATAAAAGACCAAATCGTAAACCAATTGCAGTTTTCCGCCTTTCTCTTCTGCCAGAAGCATTGTTTTAAGACCAGGGAAGGGGGACAGAAAGATCTGTTAAGCAACATCCCACGAGCAATATAAATCTCCTGAGAAAATACTGCTGCTTCTTCATCCTATCTGATTCCTGAAAGTCCCTCGTAGGATGGTATTTGCTTGGTGTCCCCACATGTTCCTGAGGAGAAATGCTGTGCTGGGCAGGCAGCGGAGCCCAGCTGTGATCCTGGCAGGGCACGAGAGGAGGCATGAAAGGCAGTGGGTGTCCCAGCTGGCCTGCTGGTGTTTGGACACTGTCGCTTCTTTTCCTGCAGCTTAAAAGAGAGAAGGGCAGCAGTATGGAAAATCAAGTCTCTCCCTGATTTCCTCAGCCCTGAACAGGGGTGCTGCCATACTGTGCCTCCTTCTTTAAATTGTTGACTTAATGTGATGTTTCACCTCAGTGTCTGACACCTGTTTACTGTGCTCTTCTGTCCCCCTTGAACAGAGAACGTGGGTGCTTAGACAGGCAGTGCTATAGTAGACCCAGACCAGGTACAGTCTTTCATCCAGGCTTATAGCACGAGACAGAACCAGGAAAGCTGGGGATGAAATGACCACTAGGGCAGGGGAGCACAAAGGGCTCTGACTTGTGCCTTGCCAGGGAAAGGACTCAGGTGGACAAAGTGGTGGACAGCATCTGCTCTACCCATTTCCCCAAGGTGCCTACTCGTGCAGGGGCAGCAGCAGAGGCAGAGGTGTATCTCAGTCAAAGCACTTCACAGATTTGGTGATATTGGAGCAGCCCCCCTTTTATCAGCAGCCAGAACAGACAGGGTTGTTGCTGAGATGGGAGACTTCATGTCCTCCTGCTGGGAGGACGCAGTGACTGCTGGGACAGGGGAGGTGGCAATGGCTGATGATCATGCTTTGAACTGCTGTCTGTCTGCTCACTTTGATAGGACTTTCTGCCTGAGAGTCTCTCAGGTCCCTGTGAGCATGAGTGACCTAGTCTCCATGGCATTCCCACCAATCTGGTGACACTGGGATTGTGCCTGACACAAGTGAGAGCTCTGGGCAAATCACAAAGTCAAGCCACGGGTGTGCAAAATTATGCACTTAAACAGTGAATGACCAGAATCTAAAAGATTCTTTTGAAAATCTGGGTTCTAACAACTTCCCCAAAGCTACAGCAAATTGTTGGGAAAGTCACCCCATTCCACGGCGCATGGAGACAGGCGGTTACATGCACAGGGGAAAAGTCAATGCGCCTTGCAGATAATTTTACCACTGAAAAATTGGTGGTCTTTGAAAAGAAGTGTCAAAAAATGTTTTCTGCATCATTTAGAGGTGTCAGCTCTTCAAGAGCAGATTGACGGAAGAATTGTTGGGAGAGAAACAGTAAAAATCAGGATGGCTTCTTTTCCTGTCCTACCACGCAGCCACCATTTAGGTTAAGATAAAAGCTGAGTCCAGGTTACCTTTTCTGGGACTTCTTTCTGTGAAGGCTTTGATGCAAAAGCTGGGTAAATGATGGAAAAGTGTGTAATCTGGGAGATTGATGAAGGGACTGAGGTGTGAAGGAAGACAGACTGTCAGTGACTGAAGATTTTTTTTTTCCTTATTTCTAAATCAAAGGGAATACAAAAGTCTGCCTGATTGTGACCATGCACTAATTTAAAACATTAAGACGAGTGGTTAGAAGTGGGTGCCTAAATTCAACCCCCTTAAATGTATAGTTAAGCATCTAAGCAGAGAGGCTGCTGATGTCTGTGGCAGGAGACCCCTTTGCTGCAGTGGGTTTGCTGGACTTTTGCTGGGCTTTAGTAAAAGCCCTGAGCATCCAACAGCTCCTGCTGAAGTCCCAGTTAAAATATTTTTCCATTTCCCGAAAGTGCTGAATTATAGATTTAAGCACCCGACTCTAGGCACCGTTTCACAAGATGTGAAAGATCTTGTTACAAGTATAATATAATAAATTGTGCTAAAAAGATTTATGGGGGTTTTTTTTGCCTTTTTTTTCTAGTGAATAGATGGAAAAAATCAGATTATTTTTTTTTTTTAAATGTCTCTCAGTCAGTAGGGATCGCACTGGGAATTGTGCTAGGAGCTCTTGCCTCCCAAGCTATTCTCCAAACAAGGCTGTTTTCCCCGAGCCATGAGCTGGTGGGACCACTCGAGCATGGGCCCTTCTGGCTCCGAGCACGTACCGAGGATGCGCGGGGGTTGCAGCTGTTGCTTTATGCCAGTAGGAAGTGGTGACGAGCCATCCCAGCCCTCTGAGATGAAGGACGTGTTTGAAATCTCGCTCCTCACGTCCTCTTCTTCTCAATTTTCAGCCTTGCCCATCCGAACTGTGCCTCAGCTCTGCCCGCAATGAATGCCAGTTGAGGGAAAAAAGACAAAACGCAGCAAAAAGCCCCTAGCCATGGCAGATCTGTGAAATCTTAAGGCAACTTTGCTGACAGTAAAAGTTCTGCAGCTCCAGCAAGTGGCTCTGGGTTGTCTGGCTGGAGAGCCACGTTTCTTTATTCCTAATGAATAGCAAGTCGTGGGTCAGGAGAGCAGCGGGGTGAGTATGGTACCAAAACGCTTCTCCTCCCGATGCCCCGCCTCGTCCCCATCCCTGTCCCTGCTTTCTCCTGCCCGCCACTTTGTCCCACCTTTTGTCACCATCTGTACATGGTTAGCTGGAGAATGTTTATTATATAATTTAGTTAACTTTGGAGCTGCGAGCCTGCCCGTTTGATGTGCCCTCCTGTTAATGCAAAGCACACCATTACTAGTTAATGATCATGAACTGTCATCACAGTCACTTTGAAAAGGTGACAGTGATGAATGGAGCTGGCGGCTCCCAGGGAGGTTGATCACTGAATGGACAGTAAAGTTTATTTAAGCCCTGGCCTGATAATGGCTCTGCATATTTCAGATGGGTTGTTTCCACTCACTTCTGGGATAGCAGACATTCCCGAAATGATGCGCCCCCGCTGCCACCCCCCGCCCCCTCTGTCCTGCTCTCTTATGGTTAGAAAAAGTCTCCAGCCCCCCATTTCTGCATCTGCTGCCCCAACTGCTCCCCGGCCGCGCTGCAGTTCTCTGGCCAAAAGAGGGGAAACCCCTGGGTAAAATTTCCTCTGAGCTTTGAAGAAAGGAAAAGCCCCTCTCGGAGCCGCTTCCTGAGTGGGTCTGCACAGCTGCTCTGCAGGCTGGGGAAGGGGCTCACCCCCCCCCCCCCGATTTAGCTTCACGGGGTTTCTTATGGCAGGATCATGGCTGCCTACCTAGCGTGAGGGCTTGGGGATGGGATTGAAAATCAAACCTGCATCTCGTCGGGTGTTCCTAACGGGGGCCACCAGCCAGCGGTGGCAGGCGTGGGTGCTTTCAGGTTGGGAGCCTCCAGGTCCCAAGATAAACAAATCTGCTGGTGAGAGTGACCAGCATTAGGTCAGGCGAAGGGTCGCTCGAGGGTCAAGCCGCCCCACAGCTTGGATATTTTGGTTGTGTATTTACCTTCCCAAAATGCATGGTGGGCGCTGGAAGGCTCCTCGCTCTGGGTCGTGGAGCCGGAATCAATCTGCCAGCCAGTCCCCGTGGGGGTGGACATCCCTGGGACTTCCCCAGGGAAAGACCCCCAGGAGAGCAGGATCTTGGTGGCATGACTGGGGAAGAGGGAGGGAGAGTACCTCTGAAGGGTGGTAGCTCTCAGGGTAGGCAAGGACTCCGTGCATCTGGGAGCAGGCAGAAGGTGCATGCAGTGATTTATGTTGGCAAACAGGCATGGTTTTCTCAAGTTATGTCAAACCTAGACCTTCATCAACTGACAGGAGCCAAGACTGCCAGATTGCACTGCCAGAGCCTCACACATGCAGCGATCAGTCTGGCTTAAAGAGATGGAGGCTCTTGAAAATCTAAAGAAACAGAGGAAAGTCTGAGACAAGGGTCATTTTTCTCTTTCTGACTTTTGAATCTTTAGCAGATCAGGCTTTCAAGCTTTACTGTGCAACCAGAAAGGCTAGAAATGTCCTCTTATTTTTCCTAAGATATGAAAGTAGAGATATTTGATGAAAAGACTCAAAGTTGTAGGGAAGCCATAGCAGTGTCCACTAAAAGTTGATGACTGGTAACACTGCAGAAGCTCAGTTGCACTGACCCTCACCCCAGTACACCAGAAACAGTTCTTCTTGGGACTTGGGTCAGGGCATGCTGCCTACAAACAAGCTAGTTCCCATGACATATATGGTGAATGTCCTGGGAATGTCTAGATGTTCAGCTTGTTCTCCTGGCTCACCCATTCATCAGGAATGGTCCTCCTCTACCCCACATGGCTCCCTAGGCAGATTCAGAGGAAGGCTGGCAGAGTGAGATGAAAAAGAAAAGAATCACCACACATCCACAGACCCATCTACAGAAAATAACTAGTTCTCGAAGCTTTAATATGGGCGTTCAGATGAGAAGAAGGAGGGGACCGAGTGACACAAAAAGCTGTGTTGGGGACAGGAACAACTGTGTTGCAGCTTTGGTAGAGTCACAGCCTGAAGGGAAAGGGTTGGGGAATTTCTACAGACACATGCACAAATGTCTGAAACACACTGAAAGCATTTCTTGCTACATAATTTTTGATCCATTCTCCATCACAGTCACAGGACAATATTTTGAGGCTTTATCCACGTTAGAAGGACCCTGCCATCCAACAGTAGCTTCTGGGTGATCTGCTGGTATATGTAATACTTGTATGATGTGATCAAAACCAGGAGGTGTTAAGGTCTTAGCTCCATGAGAAAATCATATCAATGTAAGTAGGTAATAATTTCTCTAAAGTTTAAGACATATCAAACTTTTCTTTCAAAGCAAAATGAGGACACTGCCACAAGGGAGCCACAAAACCAGCCCATTTATAAACTGACGGGGTTTTTTCTGGTAGACAAGTCTATAAACCACTTTCTGGTATCTCAAATAGCAAGTTACCATGCACATTTAGGGGGTAACAATGGGCTTTTAGGAAGAATAAATCAATGGGTGGAATTAATGATCGCTTTCATTGTCAAAATAAATGTTTTAAGTGAGCCACAGAGAGGGAGGCAAATTATTCTCAAGAAGTTCTGAGGTTTGGGGGCGATGCCAGGGAGCTGCCGGTGGCGGGGGGCTGTCGAGCCCGGTCAGCGCGGGTGTTCGCAGCAGTATTTCAAAGCAGAGCCACGTCCTTTGGAGAGGGACCTGGGCAAGGCAGGAGGCCATCCATTGGTGGTGGCACTGGACTTCACCACCCTGAGAAGCCTTCCTCCAACTTTCCCCAGCGGAGGGATCGAGGCGGAAGGAAAGCCACCCTAATCTCCCCGCTGCTTCTCCGGCCCCCGTGCACCGAAGGGAGGCGACTGTCCTTTTAAATTTGGGTTGAGACATTTTACCCCAGCAATGTCTGCAAACATTTAGACACAGGACTGCTGCTGTTAACTGCCAGCCCATTGTCTGCCAGTGACAGTTTTCTCTGAGAGTGGCTTACCAGGGGGTGAATGTTGATTGAGCAAATGAGCACAAAGCGGGGAAGCCGCTGGCTGCGAATTGTGCTGCTGTTCGTTTAAACAACTTGAATAGAAATGCCATTATCCCGGGTGAGTCAGGGGAGCCGGGAGGAATATTCACAGAGAGCAAAATTTGCCGGCAGTGACTTAGCACAATGAGATGGAGGGAGCATTTGGCCTTGATTGAGCTGTCACCCTGGGTATGCTTATTGTACCCATGCTCGCTGCCTTCCAATGTGATTTAATCTGAGCCTCTTCCCTCCCTCCCTCCCAGCCTTCCTCGCTCTGCAGCATTTAACCTGTGCTCCCTCTTAGCCAAACCACGCACAGACAAGGGATCTGCTCCAGTCTCAGCCCATATGCTCCCAGTCCTGTATGTTCTGCCTGTTTATTTCCCCCCTTTTCTTTCCTAAGGGACCTGAACCAGGATGGTTTGTTGCCCTCTGCAGCCAGTGTGCAGGCCAGCACGGCCAGCTGCTCAGAGAGCTTGCTGGGCTCTAGCAAAGCTGGGGCAGAAGCTCCAGCTGAAATGTGGCTGGTAGGCATCCCCTCGCTGGTGTGATAACACCCACAAAACTCCTGACAAGGTGAGGATCAAAGGGTCTCTGCTCCGTGCAAAATGTTTATTGAAACCCTCCTGGCTGATGGAAGGGCGGTGGAGACAGGGGAAAAGAAACCACTGCCTGTGCCACAGCTCAGCCACTACCAGCCTTGCTGTGTGTGTGCAGGGAATGGCCACATGGGTAAGAGGAATCTCCAAGGTCTGACTCACAATGCTATTAGTGTTACAGATTTCAGACAAGAGTGGCTTCACTAAACCTATGTTTGCCACATCTTTTTTCTGAGGTGTTTTCCAGCCTCTGCTGCCATGCGGGAAGCAGCATCCCTGGGTCAGAGAGGTCTGACCTCACAGGGGGTAAGGAGAGGGCTTGGAGAGGACAGTGGCGCCTGGATCTGACAAACTCTTTGGCCAACAAAGAGGAAGGAGAGCCCTGAGCATTCAAAGGGTGGGGAAACACTCACCCAAATGGAAGAAGTGAATGCTACCTGATCAAATGGCAGTGAAATGAACATTTAAGAGAGATGAAACATCTGATAAATTAACAACTGCATAAAACGGGATCTGGTTTTGCCCATGGCTGGGCAATTTGTGAGTGTGAGGCATTGTGGCTGCAGATAGAGACAAGCAGGATGCATTATTCAGGTTATTTTCTCACTTGAATTTGCTCAGAAGATGGGGGATCTTCCTGCCTTGCACCCCTGTGGGCGTAGCAGTGTCAGCGTCTGGGCTTCACAGGGAGCAGGATATTTGATTACGGGAGACAGACGTTGATAGCTGATGCCATTAGTGCTGTTTTCCCAAGCTGGTGTGAACGTGGTAAAGCAAAGACAGTATAAAAGTGAAAGCCTTCAGTGCTTCCTACCTGGAGGGCACTCCAGTTCGGCTTGCTGCAGGAGGAAGGGAACATCCCACAGCTTGTAGCTCTGTCCTGAGCCAACAAGCTCCTTGTGGAGACAAGAAATGAACCATATCTCATGAATAGTAAGATCTACCCACCAAGACCCTCTCGAGGGACATGAAGCCAGCAGTGTCTCCGTCTCTGCGGGTGCTGTGTGGCAGCCTCATCCTCTGCGCAGAGTGGGTCTGTTCACTGAGCAGGGTGGACAGGAGAAGCTCTCCAGGCTGGGAGAAGGGATGGCACCAGGGACACCTTGTAACCCCACGAGGCGCATGGGGAGACTGCCATTTGTCTTGGCAGCACAGTGTGGCCACGGAGTGCAGCCTGACAGGTCTTCAGGCAGGTCTGGGTAAAGTACTGCTGCTTGTTAACACCCTCCTGCCAAGTATTGGCACCAACCCTGAGAGAAGAGAGTTGCCCATCTTCAAGGTTTCCCCTCTGCTTGCTCCAAGCTTAGTGCCCCCCACAGCACGGTCCTGATGTCCAGCTGGTGGGAGGGACTCTGACCCCCTGCCTTGTGCCAAAGCAGTTAACCAGACTGAGCCGATCTCTCTAGCACCAGCCTGGGCTTTCATGGCTGGCACGATGCAACCGGCGTGAGGGGCCAGGGCAGCAGAGCCTGCCTGAGTGGGAGTGATGGTCTGTGTGCTTTGACTGGGTGGGTCTGGACACAGAAAGCATCAGTACAGGGCAGGTCAGGGACCATCCAGCCTAGGTTGTCACCCACACACAAAAAGGATCAAAAAAGAGGAAATTTTTTCATGCTAGCAGGCAAAGCTTCCACATCATCAGTGATATCTATGTCAATAACTTTAACGAGGCCAGGATGTAGCTGTTGTGTATCACTAATTGCTAGCACTGTACCTGCATGGGTTTGGCTCAAGCTACTTATCACCCCCTTGCGATGAGAGTGTTTCAGGTGTTTGCAAAAGCTGTGCCCACCAAGCACATCGGTTCTGCTGTGGGTCTATTTTGAGAGGCTGTGAACTGCACAGGAGTAGCAGGCTTCAGGGCTAGGCTCCTTGAGCATTTCATTTACTTACAGAGATGTAATCATCCTTTATTTCCCTGCTACAGTGTGCACTCGGCAGAGCTAGGTCCCTGGAGTGATCCTGCAGCAGGCAGGCAGCATGGCTTGAAAGAGAGCCCTGACTTCAGGGAACCTTTCAGGGCTCCACACACTTTGGTTTTACCCCGTGTTGCTGCTCCATCATTGTCCCAGAGCTGTCCTTCTCCCTCCACACCACCTGCTGCATCCCCTCTGTGCTGCCCACGTCCCAAGAGCTGGTGCTCAAACCTTCCTGCCCCTGCGCTCCCCTCTCCCTCATCCCCACACTCCATCCTTCTCCTGATCGACTGTCCACGCCTACTCTTGTATCACCTCTTTATGAAAGCACAACCCCCTGTGCTGATTTTCTGCTCACGAAAGCCACACACAGAGCCACATGGCCACGCGTGCCAGCTCGCACGGCCGCACTGACTGCTTAGTCAGGGGGACACGCAGGGGACATGGAGTTGTCACCCTCACTGCCATCCACACTGACACTGAGCCGAGCAATGTAAAGCCAGCTTAATGCTGTTTTCTTCGTGGCAAGGCCTTCATTTACACCTCAGCTGGTATAAATGATGCCTGGGTTTAGCAGTCGGTTTAATCCTTTTACTGCTGGTGCGAAGGAATGTGTGCTCGCTGGTGGGGACTGCCCCACACAGATCCATCCTCAGGCACCTCCTTTGCTCCTGGAGGTTAGAAGTTCCTCTGCTGGAGGAAGGTTTTCAGCATCCCCAAGTCGCTGGGGAAAGAGCTGGTGGGCAGTGAAGCATCCTCGGGTGCCCCGGGCTGGGTGGGTACAGGCTGTACATAGCTGGGGTTCTGGACCGGCGGACAAAGGGAGCCTGTAAAGCTGCTGGGATTTGTGGTTATCAGGGGCTGGGGCAGGAAACGTCCCACACCACAATAACCTCAACTCCACCTTATGTCAGCAAGCCCTACAAACAGAAGGACCCGGCCGCGGGCTTTTGCGCAGCCTGGTACCGTACACCGGAGCCCGCTCACATGGTGAACGGACGGAAAAACAACACGACTGGCCTGTTCTGATGGCAAGCAGATAAACCCTCGCTCCGCTCAGACGGGTATTGTTTCCTTCCCACCGGCCTTCTTGCTGCCACTGCCGAGCACACGATAAAGCTTTGGCTTTTTATAGGACTTCTGTTTGAGTTTGTGCCGATTTCAATGCAGTCATTCAAAAAGAACACGCTCGGTGAATTGTTAATTCAAGTGGCCTTGAACACGGCAGTTAGGAAAAATGTAAAGATTATTATTAACTGGTTAATTCTGGGTGCAAATTCCCACTGTTTCTTGCACCAGAGTTAGAATTTCTTCAGCTTTCCACAGCAGTTGACTTAAGAGCCAGGGCTGGCAAGGAAGGAAGGGAATATGAACAGATGTGAAGAGCTGTATTTTTGGGTTTTAGGCAATAATTTTGGTCAAACTCTGATGATATTGTTGTTTCCCTGCAACCTGAGGTTGTTGCTCCATCGTGGTTTCCATCAGAAAGGAATCAGATGTTCACATAGGCTCTGTCAGGTGCTACACCCCACCACATCCACACACATCGGGCTAGAGATGGGAAGGATCTATGGGACCTTGGGTCCTGGGTCCTTGCGTTGTTTATTCCCTAAAGTACCAATGACGGTTTCAGATATTTTGCTGAATTCTTGGTGCGTTAGGGCATCCTGGGCCTCCTGCTGATATTCTCTCCCCGTGCTGTGGCACCCGGATGGCAGCTGTGCTCCCGGGCATGCTCAGGCAGGAGGGGAAGGTGGGCAAGTGCCTGGCTCACTTGGGCAGGAGGTGGGGTTTTTTTTAGGTGGATGGTTTAACACAACAGCCTTTGGGAGAAAACTCAGTGCAGGTACTCTGACTACTGACAGCCTGTTTCCTCATTTCCTCACATGGCAGGAATGTGGGCGTTTGCTTCCCACACTCTTTTAAGGTTGAATGCTCTTTCAGGAAAAATAAATGGATAAAAAGATCTTTGCAACACAAGGCCGCATTATTAAATGCTCCTCTCCCAAGTGCAGCTCATCCATAGCCCTTTCCCTCACTATGTCTTCCATGCCCTCATCTGTCACTCTGGAAAATACTGGCCTCCTTTAAATATTTCCTGAGAGGCTGTAGCGACTTCTGTCGCTACCAGAGTCACATATGGCTGTGTGTACCTGCCAAGTATGTGGCTCTCTAATTCTTCAGATCTGCTTTGATTTTCATCTGTCACATGCTGCACAGGCTGATGAGTCTTTTTTCCAACTCAGGTAGTTCTCTGCAGCTGGTCCACGTTTGTGTTTGTTTGGGTTTTTTTTATATGGAATTATCTGCAGCAGCTTTTTATGTTTCCTCTGTTCATGAACTGATTTGTTTCTGCTCTGCTCCTCCTTGTCACATCCACTACGCTCACCATAACTCTGCCCACACTAAATCTTCACCTCCTGTGAAGAGGTTAATTTTGGTTGACTGAAATATGCAGTGGGGACATGGGAGAATCTCCCATGTCCTTGGAAGTCATGTGTTTTTCCTCTTTTCCGAAGCCAAACAATACAATACAATTGGAAAAGACACAACAGCCTAGGCTCCAGTGCAGTACAAAGTCTCTGCTTCGTCAACACAGTCAGCAGTGGTACTTGTCAACATTGAATGTGCCCAAAGGTTTGGTTCACTGCTGCTGCCACTGCTCAGATTGGGGAGACAGCCAAGACAGCTTCACTGCCCTGGGAATGTGCAAAACTCAAGTGAGAAACAGTCCCTGGCCTGAGGAACTCGCAGTCCTGTTAGACAAGACAGATGGAGGCAGGGAGAGAAGGCACGGAGAGATCGGCGCCAGAGTGAGGAGTAATTAAATCCAGGTTCCTGGCTCATGAAGGGCTGTCCAGGGCTCTAAGTTGCCCACTGTACCAGACATTGACTCTACAGTGATTTTTATAACCTCTTTTACTTCATCAGTGAATGTTTAAAACCATTCTTTGACATCCCTATTTTTATTTTATTCTGTGTATTTCTGGCAAGGTTTGTTTGGGTTTTTTTTCTGCAGCACCAACTCAACTCAATAAAAAGATAATTTCAAGCTGATCTAATGCCTTCCAGTTGTAAGGTCTTTCTTTGGACATGCTGTGATTCACCTGGGTGATGGCTTTGCTCCAGCACCACCTGAAACTCTCAGGCTGGAATATGCAGCTTGTGAAAGGTGCTGAGAGTCATTTGCCTAAGAGCCTAATAAAATTAAACACTGTGACAATTGCTGTGGTCGGAGAAACATCTGTTTCCTCTGAAGTATCACAAGAGTGGAACATACCAGGCCAGAAGGGACAGAATTGAGAAAAAAAAGAAAAAAAATCCTCTGAAATTAAAAAGAAACCCAACAACCCCTTCAGCAGCTGCAGCGTGTCAGTGGTACGTCCTGGCACAGAGGCTGGCCCAGCATGGACCTCCATGCCAGGAACACCGGGCTGGGCCAGCACTCAGCCCTGGAAGCCACATGTGGTCCCTGTGGACCGTGCTGCCTCACATTCTTGCCATCATGCTGGGATTCCCTGGGGCTGTCAGGGCAAGAGGACCCCTGGCCAAGGAGCAGCTCCTCCTGCCTCAAGTCCTCCCCTGTCGTACCAACCTCATGGCGTGAGTGGTGGGACCCGAAGCATGGGGACTGTGACAACATGGAAACCTGGGATTATTTTTGTTATGGGCACATTAATGCCAATAGCTATGTATGTGCAGACTCCAGTCTCAGGTTGTATTGTATCTCCATACAGTCAGGTCTTCTGGACACTTCTATATCTCTTGCGCTTTTGTTGTCCTCCACAGGAGGCACACAGCGACTCCTCCTGCACCTCCAGTCCTTTCCCCTGCCACAGGAAGGAAACATTTGAAAAAGTTTTCAGCCTGATTCTCCTCCTCCTCATTGTTAAATTTAGCACAAGCCTGTAAAGCACCACCAGGAACAGCAATTAGAGAGCTGCGCGTTTGGGTTCATGGTTATCTGCAAGGTCAGAGAGAAGTACAGCCTGTGTTAGTGAAGGTTCTTCCCTTCTCATGCAGTTTAAACACAGAGGAGTACATTAACAATAATAAGAAAAAACATGTTAGTCAGTCTCCTGGCAAACCTAAAGCCCTTCCTAACTTGCCTCCCAAAATTGCTCCTTCTGTTTGCAATATTGATGAAACATGATCAGCTATGTTTAATGGCAGTTAGCTTCGATGAAGGCTGGGAAAGTCAATGAACAACCTGCCACTTTGAGGGGCTCCTTCTAAGTGAGGATATCTCTGGGGGTCTCTGAGCTAATGACATCCTGCTTGAATGAGAGAGAATGAGGACAGAGGATTTTCATGCTAAGAGTGTTATACCAGCCTTTGTTCTTTTTTCCCTCTTTTTCTTTTTTTTATCTTTCCTTCTCCTTTCTCCTGTTACCCACTCAGCATCACCATCTCTTTGCTTTCAGACTCTCCTGTGCACTGTCCCTGCTGCTGTGCGTGGGTTTCAGGCCCTCTCCCAGCCTCTTTCATCGAGCCTCCTCTCTTTCCATGCCAGACCCCTTTTGTCTGACCCTGCCCAGGCTCCCTTTTGGTCTCTGGGACTCTCTTCTGCCTTCCCTGCCTTTCCAGCCCAGTGGATGCTCCTTCGTCCACTGTCATGGTGGTGACACCACAGGTAGCAAGCTTGGTAAGAACAAGCGTTTTCTACAGCGTACGAAAGGGGAACAAGATGGCACACAAGTGGCATTGCTGATTGCCCCCCAGGGACAGCCAACACCTCCCTCAGGCTCGCTCTGGCTTTGGCTTGCTGTGGGCTGCTCTCCAGCCTTCATCCCATCTCATTCCCCTTTCTCTCTTCCCCTGCCTTAGTCCACGTCATTTCCATTGCAGCCAGAATACGCTTGCTCTTTCTTTTCTTTAATGGACCCAGGCTGAAATGTGTCTGAAGGGTATTTTTAGCAGAGAGCTTGGCAGCCTGGCAGCCCCTGGGCGTTTTGCCACCTTGAGCAAAAAATGTGCCTTGGCCCGATAAGAATGACAATGGGGTGCTTGGGGGGACAGGGCGGGGGGGGGGGGCTGCAAGCATGGGGAGTGCCCTGCCAGCTGCCTACCTGCTCCGTGGGGCAAGAGAGGGTGGCCTCAGGGCTGTCCCCAGCCCGTGCTTGCCCCCCATCCTGTGCCCTACCATGCAGGATGGCTTAACGCACCAGTTCCTGGCCTCTTGTGTACGTTTAAAGGTATAGCAGGAAGGGGAAACGACAGGAGTTAAGTGGAAGAACACCATCGCACAGCTGAATAAGAGGATTTGCTGGGTGCAATTGTGCTGCAGGAGATGTGAACGCAGTGCTTGGTCCCAAAAAGTTGCCTTGATGAGCATAGCAACCGAGTAAAGATGGGGACAAGGCCAGCTCCCAGTATCACAGTCTGAAGGTGGCTCCTTTCCCACTTCTTGGTCACGTCAGTGGTGGTGGGACTCGGGGGTGAGGTGGTGGCCTCCTCACAGGCACAGGGCGAGCGCTGGCAGCCAGCACGGATTGCCCCAGTGTCGTGACTGGCACGGCCTGCTTGGACCTGTTGCCTGCTGATGTGTCGGGCAAAATATTTGCACGTGGGGATGGCCTGCCATGGTGATCTCCAGCCACAATCAATATGGCACTGTTGCAGGATTGTAATTTGAAAAAGAAATATCACGTCCGGCCAATGTTTTTTAATATCTGATTTCCCCCTCACAGTACAAGGGTCTACATCTTACTTAGAGGAATGCTGACAGCAAAATTAAACGTCCCAGGCAATGTATGAAAAAGCGCTTGCTTTTTCCAAGCAGGGCATTTTGGGGAAGGGGGAGGATCATATGAGCCAATGCACTTTGTTTATCTAGCTCCTGATTACCCTAGCTACCTCTATAATCAAGGAAGGGAGAGAAACTCTCTCAGGAAGTATTTTCAGGGGTAACACTGATGCTCTAAATACTCTTCAAATAGTCCTATCTTTCCTATCAACACCCCAGGGGGAGTAGCTGGCTGGCCACCTCAGGGACCGGCAGCTGTGACAACCTTTTCCAATCCACACTGCTCCAACCAGACCCACAAAGAGTGGGTCAAGCAAGCATGATCTCTGTCTCCAGACAAATGGCTCCATCGTCCTTCAGTGCAAAGTGGAATAATTTCAAAAGAAGTGGTGCTTGAAGGCAGGCAGCGAGAATGTTCATTTGGTGCTGGGTTCCTAAGGGTGGCTGCTTGTCTGCATGCATGTAAGGGGGGGATCCTGTGCCTGGAGCCAGAAATGGACAGCAGGATTGGAAGACATCTCCAAAAAGCATCTCTCATCCCAAGAAGTGACCAAATATACACATGCTGTGTGTGAAAGCTGTTTTTATGTTACTCCTAAGAACTTATCTTACCATGAGAAAGGTTTTTCACCCTGTTCCTTATCAACAGGGGAGCAGATTTGTTCCCCTCTTCATCTGTGAGCTGGTTTATGTAGCTGAGGATTGTTCCTCCATCCCCATCAGCCATCTCTTTTTTTGATCTAAGCCACCCAGTTCTTTCAGTTGTCCCAAGCAAGTCGCATTTCCCAGACGTCTGCTATCCCTGGGCTCTCTCCAAAGGGTCCACATCTTTCCTAAAATGCATTGCCCAAAACTGGCCACATTATTATAACAGTAGCAGCATATCAGGACTGCACTGAACAAAAGAGGGATTTTGTTGTACAGGCAGTGCTGCTTGTTGTTCCTTCCAATATGAGGCTTGCTTTATTGGTTTTGGGTTTGGTGAGAGTGCAACTGAACAGTTTGGTGAGAGTGCAACAGAACAGTTTGGTGAGAGTCTTTTCTACAGAAGTGCTGCTTAACCAGCTGTTTCCACTTGATATTTTTCCAGCTGATTATTCCTGCTTAATTGTAGATCCTTGCACTCCCTTGCACTTCCCCACTGCGTTTTGTCACACTATTTCTCTAAATTGTCAAAATAATGTATTTTTTCCCCTTTACCCCCTTATTTTAAACTTAAAATTCTGTTCCTCTTTTCTAAATACCTGTATCTGCCAGGCTTGTGGTCACAGTCTGTGTTCCCGCATGCCGTGACAAACGATGCCAGGTAGAGCCAGACACCAGCCCTGTGTCTCTCTCCATGTCTCTCCCCTTTTTGCCAACGGACAGCCCAACAGCTGCTCCTTGAACTGGGTTACCCAAACAGTTTTGCATCAAAACTATGTTTCGCTTGAAGATATGTTAGGCAGCTTTATGAAGCATGTGAGACAGTATCAGCTCTACTTCCAGACTGTGCTGAGCAGAGAAGATGCTGCTGGCAAGATAGCTGGGAGGACATCTTGTCTCAGACACTCAGAAGATCTAGGTGTTTCGCCACTCAGTTTGGCCATGCCTTAAGAAGGCAGGTATATCCCAGGTGTCTGAAGGGCATAGTGGCACCAGGGCAGAGAAGTGGAGCACCCAACCTTTGTACTTACCCAACCTCTGGGACACTTAAGGTTTGGTACCATGGGTACCATGCCTGTTTGCTGGCTCCAGCTCTTGCAGCTCAACCCTTCCAGTTAGGCCAAAGGGCACAAACGCACATCAAACTGAAATGCTTCAGTCAACTGTTCTTTATGAAAAAAGCTTTCAGTGTCCATGAAATGAAGATTTTCTTTTGGAAAACTTCGCTGTCCAGGAAAATACTGAATACTGAGTATTTTTATCACAACTTACTGATGAGAAGAAATAACCTAATACTGGGAAGGGCTGCAGTTGGGAGAGATCCCAACTTTCAAGCAGCTGCTGGCTTTCAATGGCCTTTAGCAGCATGTATTAAAAGCTAGTGAGTTGCTCCACAAGCTGGGAGTTTGAGTTACTGTGAAACCTGCATCTCACCTTCCCCTCAACCCTTTCCAGTATTAAAACCTTGAAGAGCTGCAGCACACAGAACAAAGGAGAAAGCAATAGGAGAATGGCAAGGTCACACATCTGCTGCTTTCCACACTTTCTTATCTCTGACATCATGGGCCTCAAGGTCTTTCTTCTCATTAAAACAGCTGAATAATTGCAAACTGTACACAAAGTGACTAAACCTGTGGCCTTCTGCCTTAGTCATAATATGGGATGTCTGGGCAGGGAAGATGTTTCTTGGTGAGCCTGGGTGAAGGGCCTCTTCAGCTCTGTGCAAAGGCAGCGGGAAACCTTGCTTCTGCCACCGGCGTTTGGGCTGACAAGCTGCAGGACATCCAGCCAGGGGAGTGTGGTACCATCGACATTGCTACAGAAAGCATTGGGATGTGACCCCCATCCCAACATGCAGGGCCAGTGCTGCCTTGGCATTTACTTTGCTAATAACGAAGAAATAATAGGCCAAGGATGGGACAGGGAACTGTGGACCAGGAAAATGGTGTAAAAACAAAGGATCAGGCATGTTTTAATATATCCTCATGTCTGAGAATGCGTTAAAAAAGAATGCAGAACAGGAGGAAAAAGAACCCTGAATAAAGAAGTTTCACATGCAGCTTGGATTTACTCAAGCAATGCCAGCCTAAACTAACCTCAGGCCCTTCTGGCTCTGGCATCTGGTCACGCCTCTGTCTTTTGGACAGTCACTTCTCAGGCCTGACCATTGCACTGTGGTGGCCATACCTCAAGCAGCTGCTGCTGGGATTTCTGAAAACCACACCTGCAACCACCTCCCCCCTAGTCCTGGTGAAATTCATTAATGGCAAATCATTCATCATGACATAATGTAGGATGTAAAAGATCTCTTTCTGGTGGTTGTATACGCCTCCCTACTTGGTGATTAGTATTTAGCATCTGGAAATGCAACAGTCTGGGAAAGCTAAGGGGATAGCAAGTGGATGGGGGTGGTCTGGGCTGTGAAAAATTATATGTGCACTGAAGTAAGTGGATAAAGATGCTTGTGAGGTTCCAAAGCTTTTCCTACAGGAATAGAAATGATTGCAAAAGATGAAAATCAGGAAAAATTGTGTAATAGGTGGCTACTGACAGCAGCAGCTAGACACAAGTGTTAGTAGTTTCAGTCCTTCCTACGTTATTTGTGAAAGGCTGAAAGGCACTGGCAGTGCAGCTCTGTGGGCCTCCCACCTAACACTGGCCTCCCAGCTCCTCCCCACACATTGCCCTGCAGTGAGACCAGCAGCTTGCCTTGGCCTGAAACACATCCACCAGCAAGGCTGCCACCCTTTGCTGGCATGATGCTCATCCTCACTGGTAAAAATATAGTTCTTAGTTCTCACATAGCTTTTTTTTTTTTTTTTTTTTTAAATCTGGTTTCAACTTCCAGCTCTTTATGTCGTGTCTTTCTCTGCCCAGAAGAAGAGGCTTTTGCTACATGATGCCATTTCCTTCAGAGCGAATGTGTAGCATCAGCAAGTCAACTCAGCCTTCTTTTAGAAAGCCAAGCACTAAGAGTTGCTGCCTTTGTTCTGTATTTTCCTGCACATCTACTTTTTGGGGCATTTTTGGAAGTGTGAACACTAAGACAGCATCCTACTGGTGCTCTCTCCACTTCTCTGCCCCTACTTGCTGGGACCTCACCACACTGTTTGCATCCTGACAGAAGCAGTCAGGACAGAGGTAGTGTTTTTTCCTACAACAAGAATGCACAACTCTCCAGGTGCATTATAGTGGGGTTTTTTTTAACTTTTTTTCTTTAAACTCTGAGTCTTGACTGCTGCTGGAAGTAGACTGCCAAAGTTTCAAGCTGATCAGGTTTACCTTGGAAATAAACTATCTAGCAAATTTTCTTTTTGTGACAAGTTCTTAGATCAACATGCTGCTTATCTGATAAAACATTTCTCAGAGCCAATCTGTGGCACATATCCCCAGTCCCATGGTGTGCTTCCTGTATCTTTACCCAATTGCTTGAAGATGATAGAAGATGGCACTGCAAACAGTAAACAGCAAACACTGACGATGTTCAAGTATGGTTTGAGTATCATTCCCCAGTTTGAGCAAACCCCTGGTCAAATATGTGCTGAAAAATGAGCAAAACCTGACAGAATCAAATGGTCCTCCGGAGCAATGATGTACTGGTGAGAGTACTGTGGGACATCCCACCAGTCAGAGGTGGACCACTGCAGCAAAACTTGTAGTTTATCTTATAGATAGTTTATTCAGAGATTACTAAGTCTTTTAAATGATGTTTTGGCCTACTTTTTAAATATCATTACCTGTGGACTAATGTCCACATGAAAGAGAAAAGGAAAAGAATAAAAATTGTAAAAACTAGCAACAGTGATGCTTGGTGTAATTGCAGGATATAATAAAACCTGGGTGGAGCAATTTTGAAATTTCTAAACATTTAATGCAAAAATTTTCTGTTCTGATGGCACTGAAAATATTGAAACAAATCACTAAGTCTTCTGTACTTTGTGTGGAGGATGAAGTTGAAATGTTATTTCAGCATTTTGCTCTAAGTAGCTGTAGGCTCTTTTCAAGTACTGAATCACCTTTGGCGAAGGGAAATTTCCTGGAATTATCCCAGCAAAGCCCTCCAGAGTATCCATTCTGTCATTTAAAATAAGATAGCAATTCACACGCTTTGGTGTCAAAATGGTGCAAAATTTTGTAATGGTAAAATAATCTGCAGCACAGAAATTATCATTTCTAACCAGTACTAATGAGAATAAACAGTGGTTAAATTCTGTCAGAGCTGTTACACACAAAATATCCTTTAGATAAACCTATGACTAACGCATATCTGCTGATATGGTTTACAGGCACATCTCTTTTACATATGTATAGCTTCAAACCTGTGGAGGCAAAGCCATCCTGATGTGCTGGACTCTTAGTCTCCCTCTCTTCTTTCCTCCTCACATTCCTCCAAACTCACAAGCTGGAAAGATATGACCAGAGCAAGCATCAGAGTGTCAGGGATGAATAACCCCAGGAGTACAAACTCACTGGTAGGTCTTTACTGATGAGCAAGGTGGGAGTCCCGTGAAGATTTGAAAGGTGGCCCCCATGCTCAAGCCCATCCAAGTTCACCAGCATTTCCTCAGCATCTGGCTTGAAGTACTCAGCCTGAACACATTGCCCTCCCACCCCCAGACACTTCTCCCCCACTAACAAATAATGATCAGCATTTATTGCAATATCATCTGTAATGGATTACAGCTACTTGGGACCTGGTAAAGCAGACTCCACAGCCTCTTGCTCCTCTTGTTAGGGTGTTGTGTTGCTGCAACACCTTGAGATCTGGGGATTTGTTGATCTCACTGTCACAGACATGGAGGCAACATGACAACCTCTAGGACACTTGTTGCCTAAGTAGATACCATAGGGTAGAGGCAAACGAGCTCACGTGAAGTCCTTGTGGCAGATGAGATATAGAAGTGAGTGACAGGACTTGAGTTTCCAGATTCCCATGCCAGCACCTGGGTCACTGACCCCAGTTTTCCCATCTTAAGTGCTCTCCCAACACCCACCTTCAGTCTGCACCTATGTGGTTTGAGACCACAGGTGTTGCTTCTGGAAGACCTTGTCTCTTGATTGTTTCCTCCTCTGACAGTGGCATTCAGATCTTCACCTCTGGGCATTGTCCGAGACACTTGTAACTGAAGTATCCTCTCAGGCAGCATAAACACTGCTGTGCCTACAGATTTCATGTTCACCCTCTGCCTCTGTGTCCCCTCATTTCCTCTCTACTTCCATCACGAGTGCACTTCCAACTTCAGCCCTTCTCCAGGTACTTTCTGCAAAGCAAAGCAGGAATAAGGTTGTCCTGCTAAAGATAACTTCCATCATAAAACACACTACTAACAGCCTCACCTGTGAACTCTTAACAAGGATTTGCAGAAGCTGTGGTGATGTGGACCTGCCTGTCACCCAGAGGCTAAAGGAACCTGCAGCCTGAACACGACTAACCTCATGCAATGGCCCATTTGCAATGCTTCCCTGCACAGCTTTGATATCTAAGCTGGATGCTGGGCATATGGGTTTTTTCATCCTAAGAGAGCTCAGGTCTGAGTTATGGAGATGCTTTGATGGGTTATAAGAGATGTCAATGAAATCACTGCATACTCTGCAAAAAATGATCAAGTGTGTCTTCCAGAAATGATTGACAGTTTTATTTTCTTCACCATGGTTAGTAGGGATTTCCATTGTCTGATGACCCCAAGTCTATGTTTGTATCTGAGAGCACCTGTATAACTCCTTGTGCCTGTCCTTCTCCCATGCCTATGCTAGTGCCTTTCAGATAGGGAATCCCAGAGCACTTTTTCTGGGATAACAGCCAATCCATTAATGCAGGGTGCACTTTTCAGCTGAACTGAGTATCCCAAAGACATTTTTACACCAAGAACCTAACTTACAGGGTGGTGAAATGAGAGCTCAAGGTTAAAACAATGAGAAAAACTTGTTAGAGCAGACTCCTGGACCGCAAGCCCCAAGCTGGTCTCTCAGGCTGCACGAACATGGCTTTTCCTTGCTTACATTGCCCACTTCTGCAGTCAGAGTGTTGGAGACTGGAACCGCAGCTATGAGGTATGGTTCTAATTTTCACAAGGAAGATAGAAGAGGTGAGAAGAGAGACATCCTGACTGAAAACAGGGAACACCAGGGGTCCTGATGGAACAGTCTCAGCAATGGGTGACTTCTGTAGGAAGGTCAGGGGGACATGAGCCAGCAAACCAAATCCCTGCTAACTTACCTTGAGCAGGCTTTAGGGCTGAGTGAATCCAGAGCAGAGCAAAACAGAAGGGATGGAGAGAGAAGTGACAAGGGATGATCCAAACAGGTCATGTAGGACCAACCTGCCTGGCTGTGCTAGGATTAACCTAACACCAGGCAGCTGGAGAGCTGGTGGGGGACCCTGTGGAGATCCATTAGCACAGCTGCATGGAGACAGGTCTTGCAAAAGAGAAGCAGCTGTGGGAGTTCAAGAGGAAAGGGGATGAGGATGAGGGAAAGAAGATTGGCTCTGGCTGAGTAACAGGCCAGGGAAACTATTCAAAACTAGGAGGACAAGGTCTGTGTCTAAAGTTACATGTCTCTAAAGACATGCAAGAGGGAAACTTTGAGGTGATATATAGAGATGTCTAGGCAGGAACACTGCTTTCTTAACAAAACCTGGTGACTGAAACCGTTCAAAGGCTACCCTACCCTTCTTCCACTGGAACAGACTGTTTTGTTGTCAAAAGTCATTTGTCACTAAGGCCAAGCAATCCAGGTAACTACTGGGTTCAACAAGTATGGCTTCCTGCTGAAGAAATAAGCCACTTTTGAAAAGCACAGGGAGTGATCTCTGGAAGTTAAGCAAGGGCCTAGAGAGCAAGACTTGGTTAGTCAAATGTATAGTATAAATGTTCTTCTGAAGGTATAGGCTGTGAATTAGGCATCAGCTGCATAGCTCAGTGGTGGGTCAGAGGAAACTGGTTGTAAACTTCTGACTCAGTATTTAAACAGTGCTGTGTTAAATGGGTTGTGAATTGACTCTGAGAGTCTGAATTTCAATGCGAGTACCTGTATGTGTTACCAAAAGAGGGGTTTGAATTCTGTACCTCTCCTCCATGGAAAAGCAGTTCAGCTATTCTTTCCATACATAGATTCAGGTGCCCATCTTTTGAGCTGTCATCCAAGTATGTATACTTGAGCAGGAGCTCCATGATTTGTTTCAGCAGGTGTAGGATAAAATATGAGATGTGACTGTCGGTTACAACATCAACTGTAGGGCCAAATCCTGTAAGAGATTTCCAGAAGGGAAAATGCAGAAAAACCTGTTCCTTGCAGAAACTCTAGAAGGGAATGAGAAAATGGGAAGGAAGAACTAGTGAAAAATAAGATGTAAAGCAAGACTGAAAGAAGATTTATGGCTTAAAAATGAACCACAAGAAAAATTTGGCAACCAAAGTGAGATTTGTGCACTCTTTTCTGAAGCTGTGTTGCCTTGCCACTGTGATCCCAATATCCTGTTTCACCCTGTAGGCTTTCTAGACTCTAATCCTTCTCCTTGTGACTCCTTGCCTCTGTGTTGTTCTGCAAACACTTAGGGTTGTGAGTTGTCACATTTTCAGAGCATTCCTTCAGAGAACTGCATTTTTAGATAGAGCCTGTGTCATGGTTCCTGCAAACAAATGATGGTTGAGGCTAATAGTGGTTTTAGAGAAATAAAGCCATTTCTATTTCAGTTAAAAGTGAAGGTGTGGCCCAGTTTCTTTGTTCCAAAGTCCTTGCAGCATTCTTTTGAGTCATAAATTATGATTCTTTATAGAGTATCTGTGAACAAGTGCAGAAGAACACATGCAGTCCTGATCCCCAAGGTTCATCTATGGGCTGTGTGGACATCAACTGGTGCGGTATTTCCATTCTTCCAAGGATAATTGGGCCCTAATGTGTAACTACAAATAGCTGTGATTTGGTTCTTTCTTAACTGGTACAATTTCTATTGATCACATGCTTCATCTTGTTCTGGTCTAAACTGAGAAAATAACCCAGAGCACGTTTGGACCATGCATACCAACCTAGCCCTTGGCCAGGCACATTTAGAAGGGGTTGTCACCTTGGATCCAAGGTGGTTTTGAATTCTCCTGGAGCCAAGAAGGTTGACATCAGTCTGCTGTGGGATCTCTGCTCTGCAGTCTCCTGTGCTGCTGGGCCTAAGCTTGGAAGTCACTATGCCTGGGATGTAAAATCATTTCTGTTAAAGAAGCCTAAATACAGGATATGTGGAGGTCTTTCCACACAGGTGGAAAACATTCCTGATGAGCTTCTCAGCTTCCAGAACAGCAGATCCTTTACTAAATCCGTGTGATATGCTTTAGAACTGACCTTGGGGTCTTCTGCATACAGTGCCTCCTCTGCAAGAATAATGGCCACAGAGGAGCCTTAATTAGGCAGCTCTCTAGTTTATTATTTATTTATTTGGAGCGCACACTCATTCACATTGTATTCACTTGAGCTTTGGTCAAATCCCAAGTCATTGTCTGCCTGCGCACAAGTATTTATCTAAAGCTATGGGTTTAAACTGATTAACTCATGCTGGAGCAAGTGCCTATGTCGGCACTGATACTGGCTTAATACCTTACTCAGAAGTGCTCTGAAGTTGGCTCAGGTCTTGTACGGGATCCTCTTCTTTGAGAGTGAAGTGTTTGCAGAGTGTCAGGACTCAGCCTCACCGGGCTGTTCAATGGCTGGGTTAAACTGATACGGTTCTGAGGGGCACAAAATCGGTGTGTCTGGGGGACGGGGGCTGCTGGGGATCTGGAGATGGAGGACCTCAACTGCATTCTTAGTCATGGAGACTGACTTTATTCTTTCAGAGTTTCCAGCAAGACAATGCTATTTTAGATTAAGGTGAGCAAATGCTGCAGGTCCCTTCCCCTGGTGTCACATGTCCTTGCTCTGTCCTGGAGCAAACTCATTTGCTTTGCAAAGCACTCACAGATGCCTGGAAGTGGAAAGGGGCAAAAACCCACCCCTTCAGACCCAACTCAGAATTTTCTGATGCTGGGGTTACCTTCCAACTTGGGTGGATTCCAGCTGCTTCCTGAGTAAGTTAATCTTCCTTACCCAAGAGAGAGACCAGAGCAGCAGAAGAAGCGCCCGCCTTTATCAGCCGCGTTTCTTCCTTTGGCTTATCAACAAACGAACTCCCAGTTGGCTTTGTTTGACTTCTAGGGTTTATTGGATTTGTTGCTTCCCTTCTTCATTTTCATATTAAAGGCTAAGGTTGGGCTGTGATCCTGCTACTGTAGCCTCCAGCTCCTGAGCTGATACTGCTGGCTCTAATTGCTCAGCTGCCTGATGTAATCACCAGGAGGTATATTGTGTGTGTGGCTACAGGCACTTCATATTTTCTCTCCAGCCAGATAAAAAAAAAAAAAAAAAAAAAGAAAGAAAGAAGAAGAAGAAAAAAAAAAAAGTCTATTGGCTCTAGGTCTGTCAATAGTGACTAATCAGGCACTGTACAATTAATTATGAAGCGGTGTCATTTTAAAACAATTCTGAGGTGGGAAAGAACAGGCCTGGGCCCTTTACCTGCTGGCACTGTTTGTGTTGCTAAGCCAATCCAGGCTGCGTCCTCTATTTCATTTACCTTTTAAACTATTGCCCCCGCATAAGTAAACACTTTCTATAAAGTGTGTGTGCATGCATGTGTGTAAGTGGGTGGAGGGTGATCTGTGAAGCTCTCCACCCTAGAAAAGAAATTAATGATGGAAGGGGGAGAAAAAAAAAAAAAAAAGCAGGATAATTTGGCAGTAATTTCTGAAGAACAGCAGAAGATAATAGCAGGTGGATGGAACAGGAATAGCATGAAACAGTCTGGGGCAGAGTCACAGCCACCAGAATTGCTGGGGGGATGGTTAGATATGGGGATAGAGGTAAGGGATGTCCAGGCAGTGCAAACATGAGATTGCCCTGAGTGAGGAGCCCAGGCTTCCCACCCACCAACGTGTAGCAAGAGGGCAAATCCCTGTCCCACCTGAGCTGGATCTCTCGGGCTCTGCTCCCAGTGGCAACTGACATCTCCCTCCTGCTTCCCAGAGAATGCAGCTGCCAAGGGTGGGAAGGCACTCCTCTCCATCCTGATGGCAAAAATTAATTGTCTCTTGCAAAGCAAAACTCATTCTTCAAGGAAGATGTCAAGGAAAGCACAACAGCACAACACTGAGGGCACTGACGGGTGAAATTAGTGTGTGTGCGTGGTGTTCATGGAAATGACAAACCTTTTTTTTTTTAATTATCTTAGTAGAAACAAAACGATGGTGTTACGTGAGTAGTGTCAGGCCAGTTTGAGGACTGTCATGAGCTGAGACCATGGTCACACCTCTGATGCCTGTGTCTGGTGCTCAGGGTGGCAGAAGAGGTGGGCTGGGAAGGCAGAATGGAGGATGCCGAGGGAAAGCCTCTGCTGGGACACCTCCTTGAAGATGCTGACTGCAAAAGAGATCTTCTGGAATGGGACAAGGGGCAAGTGTTGTGTCATAGGAAAAATTAGAAAAACACTGTGGCAAATTGCAGTCCTGAGTGGCATGCTCTGACATGCTCTGGGTAGTCCTGCATTGGCAGGGGAGTTGGACTAGATGATCTCTATGGTCCCTTCCAACTCCAAAAAAAAAAATTCAGTGAATTCAGTGAAATCATTTTAAAGGGGCGACGAAGTAAAAATAAGGGTATCAATCCTGGACCTAAGTGACAAATGATATATCAGCTCCAGGAAACTGCTTGGTAGTTAGAGTGTTCATCTGAGAGATGAGTGAAGTGGGCTGAGGCTCTCCAAGCAAATGAGACCTCAAAAGGACTCCCTGGAAGAGTGCTTAGCCATTGGCCTACAGGGAGGATGAAGCAGCATTGCCTCCTGTGCTCTGTGCAAAGCCATAGCCTGTGTCCAGCCAGGACCTTGCACCCAGGGATGCAGTCAGGACCTTGGAATTTGGTCCCTAAACCTGAGCTTTCTTAGCCACATCTCTTTCTTTCTGTTTCCTGATGTACTTAATGCTTTGTCTTTAATCTTTATACAGGTATACAGGTTAGCTAAGATGTCCTTCACACCGCTGGTGGTGATGACTAAAACATAAAGGTGCAGGGGTAGGGAGGACAAGAAGGGCACCTGTAGAAAGAGATGCCCTTTACACACTCCTGATTCTGGAGATGTGGTACGTCTGTCAAGTACATCAGAGTAACATCAAGAAGCGTTGCTTATCAACCATGATCTAATTACCCAGCTGGAACTAAACTAGTTCTGAATGGAGGCTGCGTGTGGTCTTTGCTTATCCAGCATGATTGACCTCCAACCAGGATACATCAAAGGTGAGTTGACTGCAGTTAGTTTAAGTGTTTCCTGCTCTACCTCTGGGTTTCTGCAGATCCCATTACAAAGCATATGTGAACTGCCTGGTCTGCTGGATCAGATTCAACTGAGGTGAATAGGGTCAAGGTCCTCTGAAGAAGATTAACCTAGGAAACAACACTATAGTTTTCCCCAATGTACTAAACAAGATTTCTATGACCTAAGCTTGTTTCTCATAGATGCACTGGATTCATCTAGACACTTCTCTGCTGACACTTCAGCTTTATGTGGTAATTGATAAGAACTACCAAAATCCCTTTTATACTTGTGAAAAATTGCCCACTAACATCTAGGCTGAGAGCGCTACCTCCATCTACAGCCATGAAACTGGGGTGAGTTCTTCTTTTTCCTAGCCTGAACCAAGAAAAAAACAACTCATTCTCCTATTTAAAATACTTAGAGACTCCCATTGCTACATTTTTTTTTCAATGTTTAATAATTATTTTTTTCAAATTTGGCATTGAAAAGGGTGCACACATCAAAAATCCACTTTGTAGCTGGTAAGTTCATTAGCATCACTGATAACAGAAGAATTTTTTTCTTAAGTTCAATGTGAACCTCATTAATTTTTTTCTATCCTTTATTTGTTCAAAGCATAACATGTTTGAAGCAAGATCAGCCACAAGTCTGTTTTTTAATGAATTTGACCATACAGTCCTTAATATGTCCAAATGATTCTCCTAATTCTCAGCACTTCTCTTTTCCAAAATGATAAACAAATAGCTTTAGCAAATTTGGTACAAAGAAGATTTTTCCATCTTCCTACGGATCAGCCACATTTCCAGGAAGGATTTAATTTAAGCTGTACACTAAATCAGTTAGCAGTGCTGTGCTACTTTCCCAGAAATGCCATCATACAAAGTGGTACTTCCAGGAATAATATTGCAAAAACATGGCTACAACCCAGGTGTTCATTGAAGAGCTAGGTCTAGATTCAGCCTCATCTCTAATCAAGGAAAAAGTCTCAGCACAGTGGAGCCTTAGTGAGCATCCAGCACTTAGGATACCCATCTGCCAGCTTCCAGTGCTCCAACTGGAGGTCCTACTCCATTCTCCAGCCCTGTCTACACCAAGCTAGAAATCCCTATTCTCTCTCTCTAAAACCAAACATCTGCTTCCTCTAGGGCTTGGGAATGGTGTCTGGGAAGGAGTGGAAAAGCTTTTTATCCACAGCAAAGCCAGGAATATTTTCCATGGTATCAGCCAACAAGTCTAGGCATTAGGAGAAGGCTGGGTGGCTCTAGGGCTGAACCTGTGCTAGTGGAGGAGCTAAATTGCTCATGGTAATCTCATCTCACTTGATATAAACTTTTAGACATTTCTAGCATATACATTTACTAATTGTATCCTCCAGTGGTTTTTTCATCTCAAGAGGAAAAAAAGACAGCCCATGGAAGAACCTACGTTATCTGCACAACAGTCAGTGTCTAAGGGTGATTTCACTATGAATATCTCTTTAGTGGGAAAAGTGTCTAGATTATTCTTGGTTATCAATAAACAGGTCTGTACTGTTTAAAAATATATGGTTGTGTATTCTATCAGATTATCATACATCAAATTATTTGATTAGACTACCTAACAAAATATTTTGGCAGCATTTTGTATGGAGTTGCACAGGCTGTAGAAGGTGCTGTAACAAATCCCACGGCGATTCTTTTTGTCTTGCCTAAAAATGTCTCCTTCCCACATCGCCACTGATGAAAAGTAAATATTTGAGGACATGTTATTCAAATGATGTGTACATGAGGTCAAAATTCACTTACAACTATGTCATAATAACTTGGTGATTTCCATGCTTGTGGAAAGGAGTGCAATTGAGTTTATTTAAATGGCAGATGAAGTATTCATCAAAATAGCACCAAAAATTTTCATATTTCAATGGTTAATACTAATGGTGAAAGTCACTCCGGAGTGACTCCCCTGTGAGATAATCGGCTTGAAGCAGGCTGAACCAATTTGGAACAAACAAGATATTGCCCCACTCCTCTGACCGTGGATTTATCTGCTCTTTTCCCAGCCAAAAATAAATTAACAACTAACTGTGAGCAGTCTATGTAGGTCACACAGTTGATGTACTACCTACTGCAGCCTCCTGCAAGAATTCATTTGTTAATACTGAGCAGCTGTGACAGTCACCCTGTACTGGAGTCATCCATCCAGAATGTAATGCTAACAAGTCTGGCTGCTGCTTTCCAGCAAGAGCTGTTTCCCAAAAATCAGAAGAACAGGTGTCTCTCACATCCTTGAGATCTGGCTCTGGGCTCTGCGATGCCGTTTCAGAGTCCAGCTGCACCACTTGCTTCAGATATGCTGTGGCACAAAAAAACGTGCTGTCATTACCATTTCTCTGGCAGAGAGTGGGTGTAAATAATGTGCCCACATTAGTGAAGCTTAGGGTATCTCCATGGAAACATTTAATCATTGACATTTAAGCTCCTGGTGCTGATAAGGGAAGCAGCTGACTCCTGACCTATTACTAATGGTTTATCAAGGTAGGAAGCAAGATTTTTTGCCTTGGCCTGGCTAGAAATGATACAGTGACAGCAAATGCTATTGGTTCTCTCCTCTTTTCCTTCTTCCCCCTCCTGAGCATAGTTTGCAGTTCTATAATCAGATTTTTTCTTGACCTTTTCTTGTTTATGTCATGTCGGGACAATATGGGATAGGACTTACCAAGGAAATGCCAGCCTCCCAACCCACCCTCTAAAGTAGCATAGCCACCTTCTTTTAAATTGTAAAAAAATAAATCCAGGAGAGCTCTCAGATCATGCAAGGTGAAACAGAAGACACCTGCAGGAAGTTACACTAAAGTGACATTACATTTCTCACAGCATCTTGAGCATCCACATGCATACTCTCTGGAGAGGTGTGATTCATATGAAAAAATTCATTAGAGGTTCTAATGAATCCAGCCTCCCAGTGTCCTGTGCAAGGCAGGATCTGATCCTCTGTAGGCACTGCTGTGCTCTCCATGAGCTGGGTTTAGAGTATTGTTGCCTCTTCCCCTGCATATCCATCTGTGTCAGGAACCATGATGTGCCAGAAGCTGAGACCAGTCTAAAATTTCCAGAAGTCAGCAGGTCTTCCAGACTCCTCACCCCCAGCCTCCAGAGCACTTTTAGTGCACAAAACATAGTCTCTGGTCTGTAGCAGCAAACTGTCAAACCTCCCCACTCAGAGCAGCCCAAGCCCACCATCAAACAAAGACCTCTCCCCTCTGGTTTTGAAGTGACAGCCCATCCTTAAAACAAATATTGCAGTGTGCTGGCTTCCTTCTGAACTGACAAGCATCTTCAGTAGTGCCCCATCAGTCTCCCCTGACCACCCAGTTTCCACTGAGACAGTGGCATCCTGATGGCAAACTCATATGATGAGCTGCCCTCCATTCAAATGTTAATTAGTCATGGTTTCAGTCCCAGATTTGTGACTGATCTTGTGCTGGCTCTGGCTTTGAGTTGTGCTTCATTACAAAATGTGATTTGGCTTCAAGAAAAACTCTTAAGTATCTGGCTTTTCCTGTGGGAAAAAGCTCATCATTCTTTTACTGTTTTTATTCCAGAATAATTTACAGGATTTATTCTGGCTAGGGTACCCATATATAGCTCCCATTGCATCTAACATGACTGATTGGCTGCAGAAAAGATAGTCTTACATAACTACGTCATACAAATTAAAGGCTGATGACTGCTTGGCTGATGCCCAATTAGCAAATTAACTCTGTGTCATTCCTCGTAAAAGAAAACATATCATTTCACTTACAAAATCCACTGTTGCATTTTCCATCCTTGCTATTTTTATGGCATTTTTTCACGCATGTGGTAGGGCAGAATTTGGAGATTTGTCTGGTTTTATTTTCATTACTAAGTTGTAGGCTTAGGATCTCCTTAAGGCTGACTCCAGCATGGTGTCAGTTTCAGTCCCTACAAGGACCAGGGAATGGGTTGGACATTAGGGTGCTTTCCTGCATTTGCTGTAGAACCTCCACCTAATATCAGGGCAAGATGTTTCATCAAGCTGTGGCTCAGTCTTTCTGTTGTAGAACAGATATAATATTGAAATAATTGGTATTTTTGTGTATAAAATACTATTAATTATAAGGACCAATATTATATTTTATTACCAGAAACTAATAGTTTTGTTTCCTACCTCTGGGCAGTGATCATGTGAGTAGCTGTTGCACTAACGTTGACTAATAGTTAGTACAATTGAGACAAGATCTAAGAAGCCTGCCAGAAAATGGAAGGTTTCATCCTCTTCTAGAATACATCCATTAAAAGATATTAATGCATACCAGCTATGGCTGCTATCCCTTTTAGTTCATGCTTTTAGAATTCATAACCCAAGCAAGCATCTATCACAAAACTTTGCTCATTAACATAACACTGGAGGCTTTTAAATGCTTAGAATAGGCTGCCTTATCCATATAAGAGGTGTATAAACACCATCAAAGAAGTGGCCCTACTGGCTGTCAAAAGATGAAAACATACCATCATGCTGATTAGCAGAATTTGACTATTTGGAGTAGGATACACATACGTTTTAGTGTTGAAGGTCCTGACTTCAAATGCAGCTTGAAATGCAATAGTCAGTGTCGCTCACGTCAGATTTTACACCTCATGGATCTAAAGGACTTCCTCTCTGATCTTATTGCAGGAGGTTTTGTTCAAAAGCGCTATTTTTTTACTTGAAAGCCACGTGCTTTTTCTGAATTCCATGTTCTCTCACATTAGTTCATTCAGAGTGGGCCCCAGGACTGGAATTCTTTTTTTAATTGATTTCTTCTTAATGGCTATCCCTTAGTTATTTCTCGAGAATGTGAAGGCACAATCCAGTGTATTGAAGCATTTTTCCTTAGCTACACCTGAGGAAAGAAATGAATTTATTGTGTAGCATTTGTGTACCCCCTTTATCATCAGTGATACCCATTATGTGGGAGGGGTGTTGGGATAGAAAGAAAAAGCTTGATAAATCAGAGATAAGCTCAGCATCCTGACACCTTAAATGCTGAACTGTGCATGAGGAATGGAGAGTCATCTCTGCTCGTGTTTCCAGCTGTTATTAATCCTGACATGTTCAGAGATTTTTGGCACACACTATTTTAACCTCCTGCAGTTTAAATACATTTAACATTCTCCCTCTCTCTTCCCCATAATGACTGTAATGTGTGATTTTGTTTTATCTCAGTAATCATATCCTTCTCCCTCTGAGAACAAATTCAGCCCAGCACCCCAGATACAGGCGTAGGAAGAGCAGGCTTATCTGTTTGTACAGAATGTGCCATTGCTTGTTACCATAGAGCTAATGCTACTTAATAACATTTAAATAATAATTTATATTGCAAAATATAAATTATTCTGCTGTGACCCGATAAGACTAACTGCCATTGATTATTTGCAATATTACTCATGGATGCTTAAAAACAAGTACTGGGGGGGGGGAAGAAAACATTTTCATAATAAGATACATTGGTTGCTGGGCTTGTCAGTAAGTACCTAGGCTCGTGAGCATTTCAAAAACATTCATTATGAACCAGTGTTTTTTCCTGCCTAAATCCTTCCCCATGGAGCCCCAGCTGCCAAATTACTTTTGTGTGTTAGCTAGGCAAACTCAGTGCTAAGTCCCTTTCCATGTTCTCTTTCATTATGGGACTACACAATATCTGGGGTAAGGGTACGTGTCAGGGAAATGGTTCCTGAAGGGGCACACACACTTCAGAGGAATATACTTGAGGAAAGCCTGGAAATGCTGCTCATAGGGAAAGAAAACATAAAATTGTGAGCTCAGACCAGCAAACATTGCCTCTGTTAATTGCACTGGGGCAATGACTGTGAATAAGATTTACATTAGTTAAGCTTGACGGATCTGTAGCCTTGGGAAAGGCTCCACAAAACAGCAACTGTAGTTGGTGACATTTCACTACACGTTGGCAGACTGTGGCTATATCACTATAGAACAATAATAACAATAATTTTGTTTGTGATAGGAATTACCCAAAGGGAGAAAAAGGAATATCTGGATATAAAAGTGAAGAAGAAAGAAGGGAAAAATTCCTGTATATTTTGTCACCGTGACAGTATATTTGATGCAATTAATGCCATAAAACCATGTGACTTCTTTCCTGTCCTAGAAAATACAGAGTTTTGAGCTATCCTAAGAAAATTCACTACATATGAAAGGGAGTAGCAATTCTGGGGAACAATCCCAATTTCTGAACATGAAAATATATCTGTAACAAATTCAAGAATTCACCGATATCAGAGTATTTAAAATGTGTTTAATAAATTGGATACCATGACGATTATAGCTAGGTAACACTCACACACTACAGGTGAAGTCCCTGCAGGAACAGGGCACGCGGCAACTGAGAGGCTGAAAGAAGAACATCTTTAGGGTGACACACAGGTCTCAGTAAGAAAAACTGAAATAAAGTTTAATCTTTTAAATCCCACATTTTCTGCATGAAGCACTTCTGTTTACAAAGTGTTCAGAAATGAAAACATATCTTCCCTAAACCCTTCCTTTTAACAGAGTGGCAGGACTTCTTCTGCCCTTCAGGAAGGAGCAGCTGATCTCTCTCTCCTACTCCTGCTTCCCAGCACCTATTAAAGATCATCTGAGCACTAGGAATTAGAAGTTTAAGGTTCAAGTCTCTTCTTGAATAAAAGACATTTGAATTGCTTTTAGGTGTTTGGGATGACTTCAAAGGTGGCTAGACACTAAAATAGGAAATAAATCACTAAAAATGTTTAAAAAGGGTTGAATTTAAGCGGGGAGGGGCCTCAGAGAGTTGGAATTTGACCCTTAGCCCCTTGGGTCTTTAAAGCCCCCTGCTTAGGCATATAGGGTTTCCCTGACATAAAGCTAGTGTAACACAGTAGTGCATTAGGCTTTTGGTATTTTGATATTTACCAGGTGTGTCTGGATAATGGGTAATTTAACTTTTCCAGCAAACCAGCTCTACTGGCCTGATTTCACTTTTTTCACCATCAGTTATTGATATTTGGCTAATATTATATTTGACCCTCTGAAGATGTATGTGTGTGATTACATTCCATTGACTTCAGTGGCATTAGTTGGAGTGAAGGGAGTGGGTAGGATCAGACTTACTTTACTTTAAGAGTTGCATCTAAAGGGCACCATGTCAAACTCACATCTGGTGGTATTCTACAGGGAAGAACATGGATATTTATAGATGTGAGGTAGGGGCACACTTGATTATGCTATTAAGAGATGGTATTTAGGAAAAAATTAGAGGGGGAAAAACACCATTAACCAAAGGTGAACTTTATTAAGTTTTTTACTGCTTAAGATAGAGCTTTGGCTGATGTTACTGTGAGGATATTTCTATACCAAATATTTATGAGAATGTGTCTTTTCAGATATCTATTTGAGGTAGAAAAATCCATTTTTATTAAATAACTTCCTGAGGATTAAAGTAATGCTTCCAAAACCACATGCCCTTAAATATATCACTAATATTTTTTCATGAGTTTTTTTATAAGATATAGAATTATGTGGGTTTTGTCAAAAAATGAGAAACAAATGGCATCAATAACTTGTATATCTTAATTGCACTGGTGGTATGAGAACTACACTAACCAGTTCAATATAATACTATAGAAAACACCTAAAAGACAATGCTCATTCTATGCAGTTATTGACACAATATGTGTGGTGTAACATAATACATTTATTAATACAATCCATTCAAGACAGCTGCTAGCCAGAAATTTTACCCATTTGCAATATAATGTTTGCTCTATGTAAAACTAAACTCAGACTAGAAGAAACTGGAGTAATTTTCTGGGCTGTGTTTAATAGTGGTATAAGTTATTTTTGTTGACAGAGTGCCCAGATTCTGCTGCTAAAATCAAGTAACCATTTTAACAGGTGCTGTAAAATGTTCATTTGCAGTAACTTCTGTTCAGAATACCTTATCAACTGAGTTGACCTGACAGGCTAAGAGGAGGGCTGAGAAGTAGTTACTGTGACAAAATCATGGTTGACAAAAGATGAATGACTTCGTGAGTCTGCTCAAGAACATCTTCGTAGATTATTTTACATGCACACTTTAAAATATTTTTATTCATTTTGATAAATAAGAGACCTGGCTTTTCACACTTCTGTGAAGTAATTTTTATTTGTGATATCTGATATTGATGTTGTCCTCAGATAACATGGGTGTGAATAACAACTGTAAATTCAGGATGTCTGCATTTACATTACATGCAATTGCAAGCAGGGATGTTCCATGCAAAAAATATCCTTCTTGTTGTGGACAGATTAGCCTAGGAGTCACTTCACCTTTACTTTACCTAGAATCTTTGATCTGTCAAGTAATTTATCATGTTCCTGAAAGAATCTTAGCTATAGTAAAAGTCAGGTGTTCACAAAAGTTGAAACCAGAGCCTGAGAGGAACTTTGCACAAAGTTCAGTACCAAAAAACATAGGCATTTTATACTTGTTTGAGCTTTGTCCTTTTTATTTCTGGGCTAGAACCTTGTTCAGGTTCTGCCTAGAACTTGTGACTTTTGTTAAGCTGTGTTTATTTGTGTCCACCAAAGTTTGAATGAGGTCAAGAAGATAGATTGGGAATTAGTAGTTTTTTCTTTCATCTTTGCATCTCAGACAAGGAGTGTTGTGATTTCTTGTACATCTGTGCTGTGATTTCCCTTATTAATTCCTGCTTTTTTTTTTTTTTCTGTGCATTTCAAGTCCCCAATGCAAGTTCTTTCCTTCTGCATGACTAACAGCTGTTAGGTGTGAAAGCTGCTTGCTGTGTGTCCTGAATCTTCCTATCCAGTCCTACTGATTATACTTCATTTGAATTATCAGAAAAAAATATTACATACTAATTCTGCTTTTTAAGGCTGCAATGATTTGAAAGCTCTTATACCCATCTATATGTTTGCTATATAGTTTCTATTTCATGTTACATATTTATCAAAATGCGAATATAATATTGCCCACAATGGTTTTCTTGTGTTTTCCTTGGTGACAAATAGTCCAAGCTTGAATTTAACAGTCATGTGTTGACCTGTCTTAAATAAGTCTATCTGAATTAAAATTATCTTTGAAGAGAGAATTTGCAAAGAGAGGAGCATTTGGAGGTGTCGAAGAGAGTGTGTTTAAATTACAGGACAGACTGAAGGATCACTTGTGCTGAGAATGTCCAAGAATATCCCTAATAACCCCAATGCAGTGATCATGCCTGAACTTTTAAAAAAACTCAAAAAAATTGTGTGGTATGTATTAAGTGACAGTCCAGTCCAACACAGTGGCTGAAGGAGGAGATCCACCAGCATCCAGTATTTGGCAAAAAAACAGTGCAATGTTGCACTCACTACACCAAACCTTTTCTTAGAAGCTATAATTTTAACAAACAAGTTAACACTGGATGTTTTTCCTAAATAATAAGAGATCTATTTTGTTAAATATTTTGAACATGTTGATTTATAGTCTCCTCTCCAGATTGCATGAGAAAGCTACATATATGCAGTAGTACTGAGACATAAATTCTTGCTACAAACATAATGACTTATCAGGCTCTTCGTCCCAAGAGCAATTTAAAATTATGTCTGGTACAATTTACAGTCTGTGGAAAAGAGGTAGCACCAGAAAAATGAATTATTCTTGTGATCGTGCTTTGTTAGTTTTGAACCAGATCAACATTTGAACCAAAGGACCTTTTTGGGTTGTAGGGTAATATCAATGTAAAAAACATATCCTAGTTTGTTATAACATCAAATGAAATAATCTGTCAAAAAACATCCATATCTATTTGGTAAACAGAATTGTAAGATAAAATGTATGCATGGCTCCTGTTGGATGTGTAAGTAAGTCACTTGCTTCTTTCATCTCTTTCAGTTTCTTTTAAATTTAAATAGCTCCTAGTCTTCATATCAGAGACCTTATCTGAGTCAGGTTTTACAATCACTATGTCAGCACTAATATTTCAAAGGTCTCAGGGCAATCTTCCTGAGACACAGCAGGTAAGATCGATACAAAAAAAGCCAGTAGGAGGCATTAGAGCTTCATTTATCATTAGGTCCAAAACAAACCCGAAAGAGGGGGAAATCCTTGTATAGAACATGGGTTATTAGACAACTGTATCACCAGTGTCCATTATACTGACATAACTGTACTGGAGGCTTCTGGTCTTACAACAGTTTTTAGTCCATATATCTTGAGTATCCTTATGAGTTTGGCAACTGTTTTTGAAGTCATTCCAGGGAATGACAGTTGAGGCAGACCAGAAGCCTAAAGTGCGACTTCTTATTTTCTTCGGGTCTCTGACCTGAGAGTCCCACAGACAAAGAAAGCAAATGCACTTGCCAAGGCTAGGACAGTCAACCTCCCTATAAATAAAACCGGATTCAGGACATAGCTATGTATCTATTTGAGTACCATTTTGAAGATAGTTTTTTTCTTTATCTGAATTATGAATAATATTTATCTGATAGATAATATTTATCTTTATCTGAATTTATGAATAATGTTACTCATTGAATGCCAATTGCGCTATAGTTAGAGACATCTAGATATTTCAATATTTCATATCCTTACTCCCTTTTTAAATCTAAACAGCATGATTGAGATATGTTTACATTTTTATTCCCTAGAGGTGATGTTACAATAATGGTTGTCACACTGTTGTTGATGGCAACATTATAAATTCAGGACTATAGCAACCTGTCTTTCCCAGGAGAATGTTTGAATCCAGTTGAAGCCTGACAAGCTCCCAATGATCTTGTCTTCACAACAGAATGCCTTGCGATGAGTCATACAGCTGCAGTGAGATTTGATCACTGGCACATTGTACTTTTTGATCTGATGGGGTCCTCATTGTGTATTCACATTGATTATTTCATCCTCAGACTGAGGCCTTATCACAAAGTTACCTGGTCTCAGAGATCTCCACTGGAATTGTGGACACTCAGGGGCTGTGTTGCAGGTCTAAACTCTGGTATAATGTAGCAGTTCTTCAGGCAGTTTAGGAAGTTGAATTAATCCATCTGCCATATCACAAATCTCCACATGAACTGATTTTCCCTTTTCTCATCTAGTTTGTTTGCTAACTGCTATATAGTGTGCCTAGAAATTTGCCCACACTTTTGCCCACACACTCACTCAAAGTACTGACCATACTCAGAACAAAGACAAATAATTCTGAGTTTGCCTTATGGGGAAGTGCAGAGGACAGGTAAATTGTCATGAGACATGTAAACCACGGTCACTCTAGAATACATCTTTTTATGACTGCAGTTCCCTGAACATCAATAGCTTTGCATCCATAGAGGGTCATTGACATCATCGGCAGTAATGATGGCAGAGTGAACAACTCCAGCTACATCAACATCTGTCAGGAAATAAGTTTTATCTACTGCCTGTCATTTTCCATTCACATACTATACAGATGGCAAAGACCTTTCTAGGATTGTTACATGGGGTATATATTCTGTATATATTTCATATTCTGAAAAATGCAGACAATATTTTTTATGCTACATTTCTGTGTACTAACTGGGAGTCTGTCTTACCACATACTGTTACCTTTTAATTCCCCCTTTTTCTGTTATATTTATTTTCATATGTTTGTATAAAAATATCTTTTAAAGGGAGTTTTGCCATTTGTTTAAATGAGGCCTGGACTTCCAACCTGTTTCTTTTAAAATGAGGCCATACTACAGACAGGGCCCATCTGCCACAACCTCTTCAGATTTTCAGGCCCCAAAGACTACAGTGCAACATGAGGAGAGAACATAAATTGTATACCTGCCTGATCTGGAGATCTTCATTGTCAATATATTTCAGTTTCCTGTAATATACTTACATAAAAGTCATAGCCATAAGCAATTTTCATCATGAAAACATTAGCTGAAAGATATCTCTGGAGGTCTTTCAGTCCAACTTGACACTCAAACTAGTGGCTATTCCTAACATCTATAAGCCTTGGCTTTGTTCAAACAAGTCTTAAAAACTTCCAAGAAGATACCACGATCTCTCTGGACCCCCATTCCAGTGTTGCACCACCTTCCCAGTCAAGCAGGTTTTCCTAATGTTCAGGTTGAACCTATCAAGCCACAGTTTGTGAACACAGAACCTCACTGTACCATCTTGCACTATCAAAAATAAATTGGCTCCATTATCTTTGTAACTACCCTTCAAGTTTTGTAGGCTGAACCTCTGCCATTTATTGTGTCAGTCACTGTTCCTAATCTGTGGATTTGCTGAGAACACTTTTTGTGTCACCATCCAGGTAACTGATGAGGACAATGAACATGGATCCCAGTGTTGACGTATAGATTACAAGACTTCTCTCCTCATCACCTGCCACCAGCCAGACATCAAGTCACTGATCACTATCCACCACACCTGCCAGTTCAGCCAGGTTTCTAGCAGTCTGTTTATCCTGTTCATGTCTCATGTGCTTACAAACTAATATACTGTGAGAGACAGTGTCAAAAGCCTCATTGAAATCGTTTATTAAAGTCATCACTCTCTCCTTATCCACATCGACAATTATTTTTCTACAGAAGGCCATTAGGTTGGTTAAACAAGACTTGCCCTTGTAAATCTGTGTTGACTGTTCCTAATTACTTTCTTGTCCTTCACATGCTTGGAAATGGATTTTCAAGAGATTTTTCCAGGGACCAAATTGAGGCTGACTGACCTATAGCTCCCTGGGTCCTCCATCCTGCTTTTTTTTGGAAACAAGCATGATGTTAGCTTTTTTTACACTTAAAAAAGACCTGCCCTGTTTGGCACTGTTTTTCACAGGTAATACTGTCACCATCACATCCACAACCTCTGCCAGCATCCTTATGTGAATCTTATTATCTCCATGGATCACAATTGAGCTCAGCTGCTTTAAGGAGTCCCTAAACTGTTGTTCCCCCGCTGCTTTCTGCACTCCCCCTTCTCAAACTGTCCCAGTAAACACAGAGGTCTGGGAGGAGGCTTTGCTTACCTGTATAAGTAGGCATTCAGTGCTTCAATATTTTCCATATTCTTCATGATTTTCCCCTCTAGCCATCAGTGAATCTGTATGTTTTCCTGAGTTTCCTTTTGTTAATAATATGATTGTAAATACCCTTATAGCGGTGTTAAATATCCCTCACCCATCCTGTCTCCCTATAGGCTCTGGTCTTCCTCATTTCATCCCTAAGTATCCAGGCAAAGCCTTTTAAGTCTTTTTGTTGTTGTTTTGCTGCCTGTACCTTTTTCTACCTCTTGCATGTTTTCTTTTTGTGTTTTAGTTCAGTAAGATGCTGCCTGCTTAGCCAAGCAGAGCTTCTGCTAAAATTTCCAGCCTCCCTGCACAACAAGATGGTTAACTCCTGAGATTTCAGTAAGTTCTTGAAAAATCAGACTGCTTTTCTTACTATGGAATAAGGATACACCACTTTGGCTGGAGATTACATGTATTGTGTCTTGCCTTCATTTCCTTCAAATATTAAAAAAGCTTCTATAAGTAGTAGAAAAAATATTCTGTTTAATTACTCAGTTAAACAGCTTTTCTTCTTAAAATAACAGCTGCACTATACTTCAAATAGACATATGTTATAGTACCAGAAAGGGGTACTATAACTATATATAGGAAGAGGGAGTGGGAGCAGATCATACGTACATTCATTCACTGTAAAAAATTCTTCACATCCTTATCGGCTTTGGACAAAGAAGGATTGTGCATTTAACCATTCCCTTCCCTCTTCCAGGGACCACATCACTCCAAGAGTCAGTCTGCTGCTCGGTTGCCCCTTGAATCTTGAACTACTTTAATCTGAAGACTGGGGCTTGAGAGAAGATATATACCTTTTCTGCATTCCAAGAAAAGACCTCCCGTTCTTGCCCATGCACATAGCCTCTCCCTCCTCTTCCTCCTCCCTAGAGCTAGTGCAGCATCGTACCCTGGGCTGTCTGGCTGTGTGACACTTGTCACAGTGCAGCTGACTGTTGTTTACCTGTCCCAGTGGGAAACTCACCTTCGCACATCCTGTAGGGCCAACCTCTTCCAGCTGCTGCCTGCCTCCCTTTCCTCACTGCAAAATCCCACACCCACCAAGCACCTCAGCTCTGCAATTGCATCTTAATCTTAGCTACAGAGTGTTAGCCATTGCTTCAATCTTTATTCTGCATTAATTTAGAACTGGAATTTGAATTCCTGAACATCCCAAAGCTGTTGATATGTCTGTTCTTTTTACCCTCTATACAGTGCTTTTGAAGATGTTGAAAGTTAAGGAGGAGATGTAAGAGTAACAAGTATTTATAAGAGGTGAGGACTACAATTCCCTGCTAAAATGATAAAGCAATCATTTTGTGCTGATGGGATAATGGCAGGATAATTAAACACCTACTTCACATGCCTGATCCCTGCAGCTGTTGAGAGAGGGAGAACAGTAGCTGATCTTTATTGTTTCCTGGAACGTGATGGTTTAAGCAGCACCCATATCAGGTTAGAAAGTATGATGCAGCTGAGAAACACAGAAGGTGAAATTGCTTTCGTTTAGAGAAGGAATTACTTGAGCTGCCTGGGAGAAGCCTCTGATCTTCCATTTTGAACAAGAAATCATCCCATTACCAAAACCTAGAGGGCCAGCCCTGTCATTTTGGCAAAAGCTAAAAAAGCAGATGTTGCCAACATTTAATACTGCCTGAGTTGGGATAGCATTTTCATATTTAAAGAATATAGTATGGTATTTGAAAGCTAAGAGTTGTTAGCTGGTATCAGCATGACACTAGAAACATATAATGGAGACTAATGTGAACTTCATCTGATATGGTGAACAGGTTAACAATATGAAGTGGATTTGCACATTTATTAGCAGCACTTTTCCAAACATAGATTGTAAGAAACTAGTCAGAAAAGTCATGAAACAGATATGAAGACTGGTCAGGGAAAATGGATTAATAATGGGTAGTAAGTAGGCCCCTGAAGGATCATAATAAATGATAAAGGATCCTCCTGGCAGAATATGACAGACGAGGTTGCCTGGAGCTATTTTCTATTTAACATTTATATTAGCGATTTAGAAATTTATTTGATATGGAGTGCAACAAAATTTACAGATGACAAAAGGCATGAGGACTTCTAAAGCTGATACTTGGAGGACATGAATGGATTACAACAGAATTTAATGAGGATGCAAAAACAAGGCCGGCATGTGGAATTTAATATTGGCAAATAGAAACGGTATGCTCAGAGAGACTTAAATATCCCTTCAGTTTTGTACCTTGAAAAGTGGCATTTGAGAAAAACAGAATTCACAGGAGGGTTCCTGAGACATTTGTAACTTATTTTAGTCTTGCTAAAGTTCCCTGCATGGTGGTAAATATTCTCTTCAACACCCTTCTGCAGCATTTTTTAGGTGATTATTTTCATTCTCATCTCAGTCCTATATTATTGCTGAATGTCATACGAGGAGTATAATTTTAATATGAATCATACTTTTTAAGCACTCACACCTACTATGTCCATAGAAACATACATCTAGAAAATATCATAAAAGATTATCTGTTTTAAATGCTTTCTTTTTAGGGGGTGAGGAGATAGAGAGGGATAATAGAAGATTCTGTAGAAGAAAACTATTGACTTTGCTCTCACTCCAATGAGGAAAAGACATTCTCGTTTTAACTAATTGAAAGTAGATTTTGTAGGATATATATTAACTCTATTTTTACAATGAAGTGTTTCAGGGGGAAGCTAGGCATGGCAGCTAGGCGTCCCAGGAAACTGCAGAGCTTGCTTGCTTTTGAATAATTAAATGTCCCTGTATAAAACACCTAGGAAAGCTGAATAGGGTTGCTTATGTTCCCAAGAATAAAATTTAATCACAGGCACTTCATAAAATTTAACTTCTTATAACACATGGTGCTCAAACCATAGGACTCTCCAGGATACTTGGCCATTTTTATTGTGTCTCTTAAGAAAACAATTAAGTCCTGTTACAAAGCTTATTAGTTATCAAATCCTGTCCCTGGTCAACCCTTCATTTCAACCATCAAAAATAAAGATTGAAAGTAGGATGAGTTGAATTCCAAAATTTAGAAGGTAGCATAAGAAGTGCTGTACAGGACCAGACCAAGCACCAGAATCAGAATCATGATTTAACTGGCAGTGAACCAGCAGAGCATTTGAGAACAGGGCAGATGTGAATTTCTTCACATTCAATGGCAAATCCTTCAGTTTAAATATTTTCTCATCCAGAAGTAATGTATTTTAACTGGTATCTCCTCAGACCTTGGTATAGTCTTTCTGGATGAACAGAATAGAATAGAATATTTCATTCAGAAGGAACCTGCAATGATCACCTAGTCCAACTGTCTGAACAATTGAGGGCTGACCAAAAGTTAAAGCATCCTATTAAGAGCAGTGTCCAAACACATCTTAAACACTGACAGGCATGGGGCATTGACTACCTCTCTAGGAAGCCTGTTGCAGTGTTTGACCACATTCTCAGTAAATCAATGATTCCTATTGTCCAGTCTAACACTCCCCTGATGCAACTTTGAACCAGTCCCCTGCATCCTGTCACTGGATGCCAGGGAGAAGAGCTCAGCACCTCCTTCTCCACAGCCCCTCCTCAGGAAGCTGTAGAGAGTGATGAGGTCACTCCTCAGTCTCCTTCTCTCAAAACCAGACAAGGCCAAAGTCCTTAGCTTCTCATAGGATATTCCTTCCAGCCCTTCCACCAGCTTTCTTGCCCTCTTCTGGATGTATTCAAGGGCCTTCACATCTTCCTTAAATTGTGGGTCCCAGAACTGCAAACATTTCTCAAGGTGAGGCTGCACCAAGATGCAGTTTGCCCTCTTGGCTGTCAGGGCACACTACTGACTCCTGTCAAGCCTGCTGTCAACCAACACCTCCAGATCCTTTTCTTCTCTCTGGCCACTCCTCTCTCGATTTATACTTGTGCCCAACATTACTCCATCCTAGGTGCAGAATCCAGCATTTGGATTTGTTAAATTTCATCCCATTAATCATTGCCCAATGCTCCAATCTATATAGACCTCTCTGTAAGGCATCCCATCCCTCAAGAGAGTTAACAGCACCTCCCAGTTTGGTATCATCAGCAAACCTGCTAATGGTGCATTCAACTCCTGCATCCAGATTGAACAGAACTGACCCTAGAATTGAATACTGAGGAACACTGATGATGATGGGTCACTGGTCAGATGTAGCCCCATTCACTACAACCCTTTGAGCTCTGTCCTTTAGCCAGTGCTTCACCCAGCTTACTGTGAACCTGCTCATCTCACAGTTGGACAACTTGTCCAAAAGGATGCTGTGCAGGACAGATTCAAAAGGCTTACTAAAATGCAAAAAAACTACATCCACCGCTTTCCCTTCATCCACTAGGAAGCTGAACTTAACATAGAAGGATATCAAATTAGTTAACCAGAACTTTCCCTTTGTGAACCCGTGCTGACTGTGCCTGATGATTGCATTATTCCTTAAATGCCTCTGTAGTACCCGGTATAATATTCTCCATAATTTTTCCAGGAACTGAGGTCAGACTTGCAGGTCTGTAGTTCTCTGGGTCTTCCCTCATGTCCATTTTTGTAGATTGGAATAACATTGGCTAGCTTCCAGTATACAGAAACATCCCCATACTCCCAAGATCTTTGGTAGATGGTTGAGAGAGGTACTGCCATAGCATCCACCAGCACCCTGGGATGAATCCCATCATGTCCCATGGACTTGTGAACACTCAGACGAAACAACTGGTTACTTACAATTTCAGTCTACAATGAAAAATCACTGTTTCCAACACTCATGGTTCTCTGACTCAGGGAACCAGGCAGCCCAAGGTCTATCAGTATTATTAAAGACTAAGACAAATAAAAGCATTAAATGCCTCCGCTTTTTTTTTCATCCCTATTAATCATATGACCATCTTCAACAAGTATCTGTTCAATGTTTTCTTTAGATGTCCTCTTGCGATTAACATACTTTTAAAAGCCTTTCTTGTTACCTGACATAACGCTGGCCAATTTCAACTCTAAATGAGCCTTGGTCTTTTCTTTTTTCTCCCTGCATGTATGAACCACAGCTCTGTAATCTTTCTGCAAAATCTGAACTTGCTTACAGAAGTCTGACATTTTGTTTTTCCTCATGAGCTCCACAAGGAGTTCCCTGTTCAGCCAAACTGGCCTTCTGCCCCGCTTGCAGGACTTTCAACACAGTGGAATCTCCAGCTCCTGTGCTTCTAAAAGGTGATTCTATACGACTCACCAGCATTTATGGACTCTTAAGCCATCATAAGCAGATTCCCAGCATGCTCTGATGAATAGATCCCTGAATACCTTAAAGTTTGCTCCCCTGAAGTCCAAGGTAGCAACTTGGATGCCCTTTTTTCTTATTACACTGAAAATGTTAAACTCAAATATTTCATGACCACTGTGGCCAAGACAGCCACCTACTATCACATCCCCAAGAGTCCTTCTCTACTCACAAACAGCAAGTCTAGGAGGAAACCTTTCCTAGTTGTCTCACTGAGTATCTGTTATAAGAAATTATATCCTACAAACATCAAGAATTTCCAAGACATGTTCATCACAGCAGTATGTTATTCCCAATTGCAAAGGGTGCAAACAGAGTGGCTCATAATTACATCCAGAACTTTATTTTTTCTATTAGTGTTCCTAAGTCAAGGATCTGACCTAGAGATCTAAAATCAAATTAAGTGGTTCCCAGTGAAAAAGCATCAAAATTAATATTTATGAGTCCAGATAAAATGTGCAGGACTTCCAGGGGCTTGTAGAACCTGCAGCTCTAATGACAAGTGTTTTTGGAAATCTTTTTTCTCTGCAGGGCAGATTGTAGGGATTTATGCTTTTTAAAGGCCCACAGAGTATACTTCTTCCTCTTCATTTAGACATCTTTAAATATTTATTCCTTTGTTTTTCTATTGTTTTCATATCTGAAATTCGGTTAATAGTGTGCTATACTGGTCACTCTTTTTGAATTACCGTTTATAAGCTGCTTCAGAGCTGTCTCCTGTCATGTTTCACCAAACACAGGCAAGGAGGAATTATAAATTCATTTATGCTAAGCAATGCTTTCTTGCTGAAATAGCACCCACAGTGTTTTTTTTTCATGGATACAGGCAGAATATGGTAATATTCAGCATGGGAGAGGGATTCTTGTGCCAGTCACGTCCAAGCATGCGAGAAAGGAAAGATAGCTTGCTCCTTCCTTCTGTGTGAACATTGGTGGATCAGGCTGGTGCCGACACAATTATTTCCATCAGCCCTGATAAATGAACTCGGATTTGCCCTTCATCTAGTGGGCTTTGAGAGGCACTTGATGGCAGTATCACAGCTTACCAATTATCCACAGTTTACACTTTCCCTTCTCCTCCAGCTCACCTGAAAACCAGAGTGACCTCTCCACCTGGGGTTACACCAGAGGGCTACAAAATATCTCTAAGCAGATAAATATGATTAAGTTTAAGAGACTTGAATTTCTACTTTAATTTTTTTTGAGTAAAAATTCATGGAAAGATGAGGAAATAAACTATTACTTTCAAAATTAAGTAAAATGCCTGTCATGTAATGTTCTCTGATTTTTTTCCAACCATGCATAAAATCTTTTTAAAGCTGATTTCTGTTCCTATCTTTTCATTGTCAGTAGTGATAATGCAGCATTCAAAGTAAAAAAAAAAAGAAAAAAAAAAAAGATAGACTAAAATTGTTTATTTGTTTGATTTCTAAAGAGAAATAAGGTTAAACTGAAAATTCACATATTCATAGCATTTAACAAAAAGGAAAAAAAAAAACAGAGAAAAGGCAGATAAAAAAGAGTAGAAAACTGTCTTGAGTGTTAAATGATGTATGATAAGTTAATGTTGATAATGCATCATCTTTAATCATAGCATGGATGATGGTACTAAAGCAGAAACACGGAACATGAAAAAAGAGTGTTAATTGAAAAAGGGAACAAAAGTTTTAATCAAAGAAGAAGGAACTTGTAAAATGAAAAGATTAATAAAAAAAAAAAATACAGAAACGCTAGGGTTGCTCTGGAAGCAATTAGTTACTATCCTGGAAGGCTGTACAACAATCAGCCTCTAATGTACTTAATGGGCTTAAAGGTCATTTCTCACCCTCAACAATTCTCCATAATTCACTTCAGTCACAATACAAAAATCACTGGAATATTTAACTGAGTATTACCTGCTGAGGCATAAATGTTTCATTTCTGATAGAGTCTTGGACACATTTTTAATATAACTGATTTGCATAGAAATGTGTTTGCTTGTATATTGGGCTTTATGGAGAATTTGGAAAAAAAAAAAAGTATTTGTCCACTGTTAGATTTGTTAAATTTTAAAAGTAAAAGAGAAATAGGGGAAAGAGGGCAGAGAAAAGTTAAAGGGAGGCATGAAAGCTTCTTTCATAACCATACTATCACTGTAACCAGTTTAATCATCTGCACAGAGAGACCATTCCCTTCCCCCTCTGAGCACAGCTTGGCACCAGAGCCCAAACTTAAACCCAAATTCTCAAGTTTGCTTTGGAATGTACAAAACCTGCTCAGAAGCCCCAAATGTGCCCCAAATGTCTGAGTTTCTAAATCCAGATTTGAACATTGGCTTGTCTACAGCAGAGTAACAGATCCCAAAAAATGTCTTCACTGTTCACAAGGAGATTTCTTTTGAACTACTACTGTGGGAAATGAAGACAAAACATTATAGTCCTACATGTGCCTACATCCATTAGGGAATCAAAAAACCCCTACACTTATTTATCCATATATTTATTTTGGAGACTAGCTGACAGCATATTGTATCTAACTTGCCTGATCTAGTTATTAATTACAGATGTAGATGCAGAAAAAAGTGAGGGGTGATGAGTGGAAGCATTGGATAGGCATAATATTCTGGGCTTTAGAAATTGTCAAGCTTCTATGTTTTCAAATCTGAATAACGGCTCATGACGTAAAAGATTTTTCTACACCTGACCCCCCTCAAAAAATCCTTCTGTTGCCTTAAATTCTTGGCAAAATTCACATGTATAGACTAATTATATGAATCTGTAGATTTTTGCCATGAAGAGTTACGAACATATTGTAGCTGCATTTAATAATTTGTCTGGTTTAGCTTTACTGAAAAAAGCTCTGTTTTTTTTTTTTATTTTCATAAAGTGCTAATGGCAATATTTTGGTTTACTCTAGTAACCTGCAATTTTAAAATGTCCTGTTTGATTTCCCTAGGAACTGTGGAAGCTGGCCTTTTAAAGTCCCAGACAGCAGTAAAATCCCATTTTTAATGGTGTCATTTATGTTGACTGAGACATCAAATGATTGAGATTTTTTATTATTATTATTATTGTTCCTAGACCCCCATAACTCACAAAGAAAAATGCTTTTCTTTATATTTTTATAAAGCATTCTTTTCTCCTGCTTTAATTGCTAGCTTGCATTGACTCTTCTGTGGGGAGCTTATTTGGCATCCCTTAGCTATTTGTGTTATCTTTTACTTTTTGTTAAAGATGACTTCACGTAACTATGAAGGATTCAAGATCAGACAGAAAATTTTGTTTAAGTAATAAGAATAAGCATACATAATGGTGTCTAAGTGTAAGTCATGTGCATGAACAGCACATGTTCTGCCTCTGCACTCCATCATCTCACGTGGGACATGAGAGAAATGAAGTGGTTTAAGATTATTTGCACACAAAGAGGTAAAAAAAGGGAAATTTAGCAGGAGATTTTTGTACTAACCTGAGCTGTGTAGTTATTCTGCCTGCTGCAGGAGCCAAGTTGTTGAGGAAGGAGGGGGGAGCGGGGAGCTGAGTGGAAGTTCAGAGAGGCTACTCTTGCAAACCCAACTAGGATCTGTCTCCAGATTGCCACCTGCCAAGGATGTGGTTTGGCCAATGTCTCCCATACCCTAATTGTTGTCTTGTACATCCAGAGGAGACCTAAATTTTGGTCTCAGTGCCTGACTAACTGGTAAAAGAAGTTTCACGTGGCAGCCTGGTTTCTGAGAGAGATGAGAAGATGAATCCAAGAGTCCTACCTGTTTTGTGCAAGGTCTGTGAGCCAGTCACTGGGGGTTTGGCTCAGCCTAGCTTTGCTTCATGCTTGATATGACAGACTGGGCTACCACAGTGAGACCACAGCAACCCTACCATTATCAAGGTTGCTTTACACTTGTGATCAGATCAAGTGAGTTTAAAAACAACAGCTGGAGTCATACAGCAAGTAGGAGTGACACACAGAAGCGGTCAGTGGTAAGTAACAACCTGGCCACTGCACAACCCACCTGAAAGGCAACAGAAGTATGCATCACTGTGAGGAATGCAAAATCAGCTCCCTTTCTACTGAAAAATGCTCTCTTTCCTTTAAATTTAGCCTGTAACCCTGACTGTCTGACCCTCTTGTCCAAATGAAGACAACATGCAAGTTCATGTTTTTCCTTTATTGAAAAATTAAGGACCTTAAAACCTCAAGCCCTCCTTTTCCTTTTTTAACTTGGTTGATTTAATCTTAATGTCAGACAAAATCCATACAAAGTGCTTCTACCCTTACAGCACTTTAAATGTGAAATTATTCTCTTTGCACCATCCTTTCTTCTGCAGAGTTTCAGAGGATTTGGTGGATCAGGCCACAACCTTTTATCAGATATTTTCTGCTTTTGGCTTGCCAAGTGACAAATCCCTCAAGTATTTCTCCCCCTTCACCTTCCCACCTCCCCCCTTTCCTTCTCTGGAAAAGCACTGTCATCTTTGTTGGTGGAGATATCACTTAATCCACCTTCTCTCTAAAGTTTGAACAAGCTGTTCCCTTTTGAAACAAATATTTTTAATTTAGCATTTATGGAAGTAGCAATTCAAACACTACAAAATTCATAAAGAATTACATGGTAACATCTTTCCTTTTTTAAGAGGAAAATGAAGCCGTGTCGAAAGACCTGGCATGGTGTGTATTAATGTGCAGTTTGAAGGATGTTTTCTAAATCATTAGGGAATGTTACACTTACAGTTTAATAAACTTTAAATATTTTATTTCATTAGAGCAGGACAGGACTTTGTACCTGGACGAATGGACTTTTTCACAAAGGAAATAAGGAAACTGATAAGAGATATTCACATGAAAGGATTAGAGAAAAATACATTCTGTATGTGCAGTAGCAAACTTTAGGATGACAGGGAAAAATGTTTGATACATACTTAAAATGCCAGACACTATCAACAAGGTATTTAGGCAGATGGAGCAGTTACATAAATCTACTGAAAAGTTAAACAAGTTTAGATCTGTTGGTACTGAGTGTTCCCATTCCATATGCAGTCCTCTGAAATCAATAGAAGTTTCTCCTATCATTTCAGACTTTGGAGATCACCTCTTCTCTTCTGTGATGAATTGTTGGCTGTTATGAATTGTTTGCTTCAAAAGCAGCTCCTGCATTCTTATTCTCCCCTTGCAGGTTTTGATCCCAGCGGCCTAGTGATATTTAAAACTATTGCAGTAGTGACAACAATTAAATAAAAATATCAGAGAGCTTCCAAGTTATTACACAACGCTCTACTCTCATAGAATCATTTCCTGCTTCATCAGACATAAAGCACTTATTTTTCTGTACGCATCTTCAAAGAGAAATGCTGGAACTTATTAAATAAACCATATTATATTATTGCTTTGGATTAATTAGCAGATGGCTTAATGATATGCACTGGTAATTGCTACTGCTTGCACATATTTGATTATACTTTATTATCATAATTGTGTTTAAAATACATCATAGCCATTGATATTTTTTGTTATGTTTATAATTGGTTAACAATTTCCCTGAGAATTATGAGTTTTGCAGAGATTGTTATCTCATTAAGTTCTATGTCAAAAGGAATTTTAGGCAACTTTTTTATCCTGGTAAAATAAAAATATATTCAAAATATAGATTAAGAACAGCCATACATAATGTTGATAATTATCATTTTCAAACAGCATAGTCCATCGTACCTTCATTATGGTTTGCAAATGGTAATCATCCTCTTGTCTGACTAGTTTTATTGAAAATGAAGACTACAGTAATGTTATTTTTCAAGTCTTCAGGCACAGCCTCAGTGATCCAAATTCATTTACACTATGAATGAATCTGAGTGCCTAAAAATACTTATATAGTGCTAAGGAATGATTGGAAATGGTGATAACTGTCCATTTCTTATAATATGTTAAACTGCTTTTGGGTCAAGGACAAACCTATTTTTTTCAATGATATAAATTGCAGTAATACAATGAGCTGCAGTTTTTTGCACACACAAAAAAAACCCGCCCAAAAAGTCATGTTAAAGGTCTGAACTCAAGAAGACAAGAAAGTTAAGAGGAAAGCTTCCATCCTGAATTCATGTCATCTTGCTGCATGAATTATGCAAAACCTAATGCTATCCTACAACTTCTCTTAAAATTCTTTTTAAAGCTAACCAAGTAGTGTACAATGGCAAACTAGTCCTTCTTTAAAATTTGAAGCTGTTGCATTTTTTTTGCAGTTTTTCAAAAATATCAGGTCACAGATAATTTCTACTATGAAACAAAAGCTAGCCCAAGAGTAAGGAAATTAAAAGAAGACATTAACAGCTAATTCCCATTAGAAAGATGATGAGGTAGAGTACTGTATGTCTAAGCTGAATGATCCATAAAATTGCCTGAAGAGGAAAAGTAAAATATAAAATATCCCTGGACAATTCTGTCACGTTTTGATTTTTTCCATGAAGTAGAGGTCCAAAGCCAAAAAGTATTGACTCATGAGTGCTGTGGTTCTGCTTCGTTGTTCCCTACTGCTATGCTGAGTTTCCCCAGCCACGTAGAGAACATTGTCCTCCACTTGTTCAGTTCACAAATACCTGTAAGTCTGTTCCAGCATTTCAGTGGTAGGTAAGGCACCAACATAGCTGATTTCAGTTTTGAAATAATTTCATTTAGATTTAACTCTTTAAAACTCACACTGTTTCAGAGACTCATACACCCTTAGAAAAAAAATCTCTGTTGAATTAAATAAATTAAGAAGATCATTGTTTTTTCTTTGTTTTTCCCGATCCATACACTTTTAATCAGACAATTTTCTGCCTGCTTTCTCTTATCAATTTTCCAGTGTGCAATAATTTAAACCATGAAAATGGAAATATTCCCTTATATATATATTGACAGATATGGCTTGGCTGCAATATTCACTGAATTGCTTGTATTTCAAGGCCTTCCTTTTATTTAACTATATAATGTATAAAATAACCTATAAGGGAAGAGAGGATCTCTGATGCCTACAGAAGATTCTTAAATACACCTTTAGCTATGGGCTTTTGTTCCAAAAGTGCTGAGCACCTCTGGGTTACATTAAAGCCACTGTAACAAAAAATATTTAGATTGAGTACAGTATCAATGAGATTTAGATGCATCAGTTTGAGAAAGATGTTTGAAAATGGCAGCCACAATTTTTAATAGTTCTATACAACAGACCTATAAGTACTATCATCAAAAAAGGTCTCTTTCATATGCAGTTACTGTATCTGCTGCAACTAATATTTAGTATTACACCTATTGCATACAGAAGAATTATTGCTGAAGTTTCTATGGGAATAGCATCTGAGACACCAGCAGTACAAAGAAATGGCATGAACAATCTGTTTTAGATCAAAAACAGAAGCCTAATTTGAAGCAACTCTAGGAATATGCTCTAAGGAGAAGAGAAGCCAGACATTTTAAATATTGTGAGGAATGCCAGTGAAAGTTTGTGGAAGGATTTGAATACTCACTTTCCCTTTTTATTACTGTCCACTTAGTAACTGTCCTTGCAGAGGAAGCATCTGCAGAGTACCCTACATTGGAAAACTCTACATCCCTGTAAAATTAAACTTGTGTTAAGTGAGCAGAACTGTATATCAATGCAAAGCAGCACTTCTTACATGAGAGTCTATAAAATTGTGTGGCAAAAACAGTACTGCCTAAAAGGCCATCAAGGAAAACTAAGCTAAAAAACCTGCTGAAATGTACCCCTTAAATGAGGCAGACCATCCAAATCAAACAGAGGACTAATCAAGACAAGTCAGAACAGAGCCCTTTAAGTCCCAGTGTATCTCTGTTTCCCTTCTTTCAATTCAGGTGACTGCCATTCATAGTTTTCATTTAAAATTATAAAAATACATTTTATATAACATTTATAATCCAGAGTTGGAAAAATACTGTTTTGATTTGAATAGGTCACTCTGAAAATGTAACTACGCTCTTAAAAAATATGCATGGTTTAATAGATCATATAAATAATGCAGGTGGCCTTTGGGGGAAAGTTAGCATGCAATAATTATTTTGTCTGGCATGGTTTGCTTCCAATCTTAGATTTCACTGCCATCAGTTAAATTACTTTGTCAGCGAAACTGTTATCAAAATTACACAGTTATTTTCCAACCATTGGCAGTGTAAAGTCTCTAAGAGGTGATTAGCACTGGGTACCAAAAGGCATGATTGTCATGGCTCAATTTAATTTAAAATACATATTATGATTTAATTGCTTACAGTAAGTTGGCGTGCATGAGCAGTGCTATTAGGAGTAAACAGGACTCTATAAATGGTATAAATGAGGGACTGAAGAACATCTGTTTTCAAGCTTTCCTATCCTAATTTTTCTCTGTTGCCTGAAGGCTGAACTGAGAAGAAAAGTGTTGCATTTTAACCTTATTTTTCTCTATATTCTAGGCTAACTGGACTGGCAGCTGGGCAGCTTAGTCCCACGGTGGTTTGAACTGCAGTAACTGTCTTTTCACTAGCAAGTAGTGTGGCCCAGCAGAAACCCATCAGGAAAGCCATAAGGTGCTTTGGTGTTAAGGACCTGAAGCTGACACTGTAAAGGTTTGGAGATCTTTTACTTTGGGTGAGTTCTAGTCTTGCCCGTGATTGAATGTACCTCTCTTCAGCAGGTAGTGCAATGGATGCCCTCTTGAGTGCATCTTCCCGTTTTGTTACATCCGAAAATGAAACCAGTACTCTGCTTGCACCAAGATGATGTTACAGAGCAAATTAGTGCCCAGGAAAGGGGGAAAAACTATGACCTCACTTTGACTGATTTGAACTAAAACACTAATTTACCTGCACCCGGATACTCCAGTCATTTGGGATGCTTTCCACGTGGCCTCTTCTATCCAGTGACTTTAGACATGGAGAATGGATTGAGAGCAGCCCTAAGGAGAAGGACCTGGGGGTTTTGGTGGATGAGAAGCTCAGCATGAGCTGGCAATGTGCACTGGCAACCCAGAAAGCCAACCACATCCTGGGCTGCACCAAAAGAAGCATGTCCAGCAGGTTAAGGGCAGTGATCTGCCTCTCTATTCTACCTCACCTGGAGTACTGCGTACAGCTTTGGAGCCCTCAGCACAGGAAGAACGTGGACTTGTTGGAACTAGTCCAGAGGAGGGCCACGAAAATAATCAAAAGGCTGGAGCACCTCTCCTATGAAGACAGGCTGAGGAGTTGTGGTTCAGCCTGGAGAAGAGAAGGCTCTGGGGAGACCATATAGCTGCCTTCCAGTGCCTGAAGGGGGCTACAGGAGAGATGGGGAGGGACTCTTTGTCAGGGAGCGTAGTGATAGGACAAGGGGTAACAGTTTTGAACTGAAAGAGGGAAGATTTAGGTTAGACATCATGAAGAAATTCTTTACTGTGAGAGTGATGAGGCACTGGAACAGGTTGCCCTGAGAAGCTGTGGATGACCCATCCCTAGAAGTGTTCGAGGCCAGGCTGGAGGGGGCTTTGAGCAACCTGGTCTAGTGGGAGGCGTCCCTGCCTATGACAGGGAGGTTGAAACTCGATGATCTTTATGATCCCTTCCAACCCAAACCATTCTATGATTCTATGATTTTATGATTCTGTGATTCTATGATTAAGCCACTGCCTATCTTAACCAAATTAAGAGTAAGGTGTTGCATCTCCAGCTGAGCAGAGGACAGTTGTGTCTCTATGAAGTGACAGAAGCCATCAGCCAGCTGTTCCTCTCTCTGAGGGGCAGCCAGACCAACAAGGATTTTAGGGCAGCTGAGCAGGTAGAGGGGCACACAGACACAAGTATCTGTGCAAACCTAGATAATCTTGTCAGCTATATTTTCTTGTGGCAGGTTTTCATGGATTTTTTAAAGAAAAAGTCATGTTTAAAGCATTGATGTGACTTTAGAAGCAAAAGTCTAACCAAAAGGTATGATATTTATGTCTGTTAACCTCTCACTCCTTTATCTTCTTGTATATCATTTGCATCTTTTCTAGGTTAGAATGGATATTATTTTGTATTAGGAGACAAATCAGCAAAGTTGATATGAGAACAGTGCAAGCAGTGAAGGACAAGATAGGTGAAAATACCCATCAATTCTTCTTCAGCCATTTTGATTAACCCATCCCAACACAGATTTTCAGTTTGTGCCATACAGTCTCTTTAGCCAATTGACAGGATTTGAATTGTCACTATCGGGACTCAGCTAATTCTTCCTTTTGTTATTTCTCCAGCAGACACCAGAGAGGAAGACCCAGTAAAAAAATGACTCCTACTCTCCCCTTCCCATCTTAATTTTACACTGCACTTAGGACAGTTTGTACACAAGGAAATGTATCATTCAAACATCCAGCCTAGCCTTACTGTTATAGACTAAATTTTCACCTGAAAACTGTCCTTTGCACCCTCTCTTCTCCATTTTACCACTCCTTTCACTTAGGCTTCTGTACCTGCTTCATTTTTTGTTTGATTTTCAACATAGTTTAGTCTTATTCTAATGTCATTACCTTTGGTTTTGTTTTTACCTTTATATATCAAGAAATGGTCAGATGAGGTTTTTGGGTTCCATACCTGTTAGGCAAGATCCTTGTTTTGTTCATTTACCCTAATGTCTTGGAGCTAAACCAAAAAGAAGACACCTTATTTTCATCTTAGACTTTCCTAGATCTCCTACTCAAAAAAATAACAGCTTGTATGACATAAAGATTATTTTTTCCCATGTTTTGTATCTTTGGCTTCTTGAATCATTCCTCCATTCAGTGTTTGTGCTCCATGCTATGCTTCAGAGCTGGAGTGGTGGTGCAAGAATACAAATTCAACTCTTTAAAAGCCTTGGAAAAACCTTTTCAAGCTGCTTTTGGACACTTATCTATATGTATGTGTTTCTACATACATATGTATTTATATACAAAATGAATAACAGTTCCTCTTGGACACAATTTGGTTTCTTCAAATAGAAAATGCTCATGGCTTAGATGGGTATACTCTCCACTGGGTTAAAAACTGGCTGAAGAGCTGGACCCAAAGAGTGATGGTTAATGGAGTTAAATCCAGTTGGCAACCGGTCATGAGTGGTGTCCCACAGGGCTCGGTACTGGGGATGGTTCTCTTCAGCATCTCTATCAATGATCTGGACAAGGGGATTGAATGCATTCTCAGCAAATTTGCAGATGACACCAAGCTGGGTGGGAGTGTTGATCTGCTGGAGGGTAGAAAGGCTTTACAGAGGGATCTGGACAGGCTGGATCTGGACAGGCTGAGACCAACAGAATGAGGATCAATAAGGCCAAGTGCCAGGTCCTGCTCTTGCTACAGGCTTGGGGAAGAATGGCTGAAGAGCTGCCTGGCAGAAAAGGATCTGGGTGTTGGTCAACTGTCGTCTGAATGGTGCCCAAGGTGGCTAAGAAGGCCAACAGCATCCCGGCCTGTATCAAGAACAGCGTGGTGAGTAGGACTCAAGAGGTCATCGTCCCCCTGTACTTGGCACTGGTGTGACCCACCTTGAGTACTGTGTCCAATTTTTGGCCCTCTACCACAAGAAAGACATTGAGGTGTTGGAGCAGGTCCAGAGAAGGGCAACGAAGCTGGTGAGGGGTCTGGAGCACAAACCTTATGAGGAGAGGCTGAGGGAGCTGGGGTTGTTCAGTCTGGGGAAGAGGAGACTGAGGGAAGACCTTATCGCTCTCTACAATTCCCTGAAAGGGGCTGTAGAGAGGTGGGGGTCCGTCTCTTCTCCCAGGTCACAGGTGATAGGACAAGAGGAAATGGCCTCAAGTTGCACCTAGGGAGGTTCATATAGGATACTAGGAAAAAATTTTACACTGAAAGGGATATTAAGCATTGGAATGGGCTGCCCAGGGAGGTGGTTGAGGCACCATCCCTGGAGGTATTCAAGAGATGAGATGATATTGTGCTCGGGGATATGGATTAGTGTTGGGTTGGTGTTGTTTTGGATGTGGTATGTGGTTTGTGTGGTGGTGTTTTTTGGTGGGTTTTTTGGTTGGTTGGTTGGGTTTTTTTATTTGGTTTGGGTTTTTTTTCCATTGGTTGGACTAGATGATCTTAAAAGGTCCCTTCCAACCTAGGTCATTCTGTGATTCTGTGAAAATGGTGACTCATTTAGAATAACTTCTCCTCTGTATAAGCAATCAGAGGATGTTATCTCCCTCTTGAATGCATAGACACAATTTCCTCTTGTGTGTGCCATAAAAGGGTTTTGTTTCCAATGGGCTGGTACAGAATTACTCAGTTTATAACTGGCTGCAGAACTGCAAGAGAAGCAATGAAGCTGTGAATGCCTTGTACTGCTAAAAAGTCAAATGTTTATGATTTGACCAAAAAGACTTGGGAAAAACAATGTAAGACCTGGCAAATTATTGAAGACCCAGGCAGAATAACACACAGAGGGTAGAGGGAATAACTCTTAAGTGCAATCATGGTTACTAAGTTGGATACTAGCACTCTAGGAAAGAGTTCTTGTAATTGTAATTGTAGATGGTCTCAAAAAGAATCACCTTTCAGAATCTATTCCCTGTGTGAATGACAAGGGAAGACTGGAGAGAGGATGAAATGTGGTCCTGGGCCAGGGGAGACCTGGGGAGAGGATGAGCAGGGACAGTCAGGGGTAGTGGACCCTTCAGGGCACTGATATCTTGTCAGTGACCAAAAGACAGATTTTGGGGCTTGATAGAAATAATAGCAAAAGAGAAAAGTATCATTACAATATTATACGCTACCTGCATCATGCTCCCACATCCTGAATCGCACATGTATAGTTCTGCTTCACTGCTGGGAAGTGCCCTGGAGCTACAGAGGATAACTTGTGTACAACAGGTGTGATGAGAGGAACATGGCAGCTTCCACTAGGAGGACAAACTAATCAAGATTAGCTCATTAGCTTGGAAAAGAGATGAGTGGAATGAAGCTTACAGTGACAGCAATCTATAACATGAGAAACTTGCAGAATTCATAAAGCAAAAACCAGTGGAGAGCTTGTGACTCACTAGGCAGTAAAATGACAAAGAGAAATTGTGTTTTCACAGTGTGTAAAGAGAAATCTGTGGAAATTATTGACAATAGAATAAATGAGTTTTAAAAGGGATTAGTCAAATTCAGAATAGATAGGGTCACCAAAGTACTACCGAACATGAGGTAAAATTTTGTCCCAAGTCCCTAAACTATCAGCAACTCGAAGGCTTATGCCTGTCACTCCCAATGTATCTTTGGAAACCTTCAGGGAAAAGACATATGTTAGTCTGGTTCAGTATGACAGCTTTTATTTTCTCACCTATTTAGTGAATAGAGATTCAGATCCTCCTCTTTGATCTCATTTCTCATCATAGAATCATAGAATGGTGTGGGTTGGAAAGGACCTTAAGGATCATCAAGTTCCAATGCCCCTGTCATAGGCAGGGCACCTCCCACCTCCTTTGAGAGGCATTGTCTTAAGAAGAAATATCAGGCAGTAACCCCATATGTTGGAAAGATCTGGCAGAGAACAAATTTTAGCATAAACATGGTCAAAAAATAGCTCCAGAGTCTCTGTACAAGGAATTGGGTTCCTGACAACTTTTCCTATAACATTGTTCAGAAAGATATGTAGGTATATGTATGTGTGTATGTAGTCCCAGGTAATAAATCACCAGCTGAGCCTCACATGTTTTTTTTCTATTTTTTTTTCTGCAAACAAATATTCCTAGTATTTGTAAGCTAAACCAGCTACAGCAAATAAGCCCATTTCTGCCAAGTGGCAATTCTTGCATTCTGAATAACTGACTGAATTCATGCTGTCAAATATCTATTATGTAGAGCAACGCTCTCAAACCAAAGCAACATGTAGACATGTTAATTATTCTTCTTGTTCATCCTTCCCTCAAGCAATGTTTTAATGAAAGCCCCAGGCAAACCCTGACATTTTGACTACCTTACTAAGTATTGTATATTTCTAATGTTCAAACATGGGCAACAAAAACTGTTTTTCTTTTGTCTTTGTCCCCAAGCATCTTATTTTGTCATGTTCAGAGTAGACAAAATTCCATTCCACATCTTTCCCTGTTTCAAGGGATTTGTACTGCAAGTGCCCAGAAAAGATGAAGGAAGATCAACAATCTGCAAACCTATTCTCTTTATGACTTCAGAGGGGCTTTTCCCCTTTCTCTGCAAGGATTTGCTGATATTCCAACTACATTTATATGCAGCCATCCCTCCTTCAAGGCAGGAGCAGATTGTGGTACTCTGCAAAGAAGCACAGACTCCACATCCTGCATCAGCCCTGAATCACACAACCACATCAGTCCCATAGTCCTTCCTAAACAAGAGTATGTAAATGCAGGAGGATTTTTCCCATTCTTAATTCACTCCTCTCCATTTTCAAATCAGGGTAGTGTGATCTAAGCACCTTTTCTAGATAGTCAGGATGCCTGTACCTTCTTAAGGGCTCACATCCAAAGAAGTGGGAAACACTGGACAACACAGTTTTGCCCTAGTTTCTTCTCCCATGAAATGGCAGATAGTAAAATTTATCTGTACGGAGGAGAGGAAAAATTTTAGGTTTGGAGATAAGGTGTGATATAGTGAAGCTGTCAGATATTTAAGTAGCAATAGCCATGAGAAATGCTGTATGGTTTGCTACTGTCATTCCTGCTTTTATCTTCCTCAGAGACATTTATATCTTCTTTTCTCTCTCTCTTTTTTTTTTTTTAGCACATTATTCCCTTTTGTAATTCTTTTTCCCTTTTGTAATTGTTTTTCCCTTTAAGTTGGTTTAGTTATGCAAGAAAATCTGGAGTATAAGGTGCTGTACATAAATCCCGGGAATTATTTATTCCATCTCATTTGGCCTTTATTTTCAGTACGTCTCCAATCACTATTTCTGTTCCCTTTTGCAAGCAATTTAATGGTTGAGTTCCTTTTCATAAGGGTCTTCATTGTCGAGTAAGTTCTTCAATTAATTCCCTATTGCACTACCAGTTCATCTGTATTTGCAATGTAAACATATAGGATTATTTGCATCATTTAATGGTGAGATATGTGTACAGAGCTTGTGCAGGGGGGTGTCATTTTACATTTTTAACCAGCTTTGTTCTGCAGGTACAAGGAGAAGAAAATTGCATGTCAGGCACTGCTCTGGATCCCGTGTGGGTGGAGAGCAATCTCCAGCCCTATCCTTCAGTTCTGAATTTGGCAGAGAGGAATTTAGGCACATGATGCAAAGCAACTGCCTGAAATGAAACGTCATTTGCTGCACAGAGAATTGGTTCAAAATTCGAGCCTACAGTGAGTGCATCAGCCTGGCAAGCACAGAGGCATTCTTTCATCATCCTCAAGCTGGAGGAAAGTTAATTATCTCTCAAAGTCATTGTCTCCTTACAGAGCTGCCCCACCAAAGGCACTGTTCCTCTGGCTTGCATCTGTCCCCATCGCCCCTGGTGGGTATGTCAGGGGCTATCAGAGAGTCATTGCTCAAAAATGCGTCCTTCCAGTCTCTTTGTTGGGCCCTTGCTGTCCCTTATTATCCCCCTGCCTTACATGCTTCTGTGCAACAAGGTATTTAGACTTTGTCCCACTCTATGTGAGAAGTTCACACTCTCCTTGCAGTTTCCAAATACTCTCCCCATGCACTCACCCTGCTACGAGTCTGCTCTCCATGCCAGGGCTCTATCCAAGATTTTAAGACAACCTCTCAACACTGAGGTACTGTGGTCCTCCGTGTGACTGGGAAAAGTAACTCCAGACAGCACCGGTGGTGACAACAGACTATCCTTTCTATGATCTGCCCAGTATGGTAAAATGAAGTACAGCCTTTAGATGCATCATAGTTGCTGTATAAAGCACACATAAAGAACAGAGCTTTGTTCACATTGCTTAAGCAACCTTACTTCATAAATTGTAATCCCTTTGAAAATACATACACATATAATAGAACAACATTTTCTAAATGTCACAGCAGCACTGCTTCTTTTGAAAGATGATGTATGTATCTCATTCTCTTCAGAATGGGGAGGAAGCTGACAACTCATTACTCTTGAACAATAAAAAAAGAACTCTACGTTATTTGAGTATGTGAGGGTTTTTTTTAAATAAAATAGAATAGTTCACATTTTATGGCATCATCCTTGAGTCAAAGTGAAGAGAGACACAGTTCCTGGACTTGACTGAAAAATAAGATCCTTTGATGCTTCTCAGCATCTCTATATGCTAGTGGCATCCCAAGGTTGGAAAAGGCTGGGCAAGGGAAGAGTGGAGAGTATTGGCTCTGGTTTAGAATTGACCACTGTTTGCATTCCTTTCAGTATAAGCACTTGTAAAGTCACCTTTTACATCTTCCCCATATTTAATCCCCTAAACCCATAATTGGATGTTCATTACATGAAATATCAGGCAAGGTAGCAGACCTCAATTTTCCCACATCATGATGAGATCCATAGACTGCTCCACTTTTGCATAAATTAATGAGGTTCACTGGCCTTATATGAAATTGAAACAGACTCCATATTGTAAGCAAATGAAATACATGCTTAAATTGAGGAGAAGGAGATGGTTGCAGTCACTTTGTTTAGCATCTCTTATTATTGGCCAGTTCTGAAGCAAAGTGATTTGTGACCCTGCATTCAGTTCAGCTGCAAGGCAAAAAAACCCTATGTTACAATGTCTATGAAATAAGTCAACATTTTTGTCCCATCAGTCCTCTTTCCAAGAAAACTGTAGGGTGAAAGGGTGAAACGCTGCTGCTTTTTTCACCCATAAGTCTCTTGCAGTAATGGGTAGGTTGGATTCCTCACAATAAAAATCTTTCAAGTTTCTGTGAGCAAGAGTGTCTTTGTGCTGTGCTCCAATACTGCATTTTTACTGCTGATTACCAGTTATTTCCCAGGGTTAATTTTCATGAAGCACTCGGTTTTGAATGGATTCTAAAATTATTTCGTTGACCCTACCAATGCAGGAGACCTTCTATGTCTTGCACCCTGCATGGAAGAACATCCCATCTTAACAGATGTAAAAGTCTAAATAGGATCTCTGAGATAAGGCATTTTGACAGCATTTTGCTCCTTTCTTATACATCTAAGTGTACTTCTACAAGAACAAATCCAGAAAAATATGTTATTCCTAGACAGCTCAGCGAACCCCCATGAAGTTAAGAGAGCTTTTCAAGCTGATTGCAGCTGACATATGAGGTCCCATACCATTAACAGAGACATAGAAACATTTTATTTGAATTTCCTTTCCAAATGGCCTGATTTATTTTGTTATGTGTTCATACGCACTACCCCCACTGTTAAAAATATCTGGAGTTTTTGAACCACCTTACTCAGTAAGAAATCCACCCACCTGTGGTAATAACCTCTGTCATGCACACTTGTTTAGGCTAGAACTTCCTCAATTTAGGCCCCTGTCTTGTGAGGAGACTGATGCTTTATTTTGTTCCCCAGCCTCTCTGTTTTATTCTTAGATCAGACACATCTCTGTGGTATTTGATTGCCTGAATATTATTTCTCCATCACTGGACAGCAGCCAGACTGCCATTCCCCTCTGAGTAAATAACTTAAGATTTAATGAAAAATCCACATTACAACAGCACCCAATCCAAAAGAATTCTATCTAACATGTAATAGAAAGTACTTTCTATTGAAATGGAAACCCATATAGGAAATAACCATTTTCATTTTGAAGTTTCAGCTTCTCAAAATAAACATTATCAAAATTTTCTTTGATTTTATGTCTTGGGATCATTTGTGGAATTAAAAAGAATAGGAGGAGGACTTTCTAAGGTAAAAGTCCACTGGGTTAAAGTTAAATTACATCTATTTCAAGTGAAATCACAAAGGGCAAAAAGTCATAATTCTATTACATTGCATTTCTACGAGAAATAATTAAAAAAATCTATTTAACTGGGTACTTTTTTGTGCTTTGATATCTTCATTTTCTTTTGGTTGGTTTTAAAAATCATGGATTTTCCATCTAGAGATTGTCTATGTCACATAAAATGCTGCACCTTTGCAAAATTTTTAATGTTAGGGTGCTGGTAGTTACTGTTACGTAGCTTCATCATAGGCCACAGAACAGAGAGGTAATAGATACAGTTTTAGTAGCCTTTTTTTTTTAATAAACTGGTTGATGCAGGATTTTACTACAATGCAAGTGTAGGCTGGATGGTCCTAGTTGTCGTCTGGGGTTAAATTACAGTAGCACTAAAGAGTATGCTATCTGGAATACTATTGATGTCAAAATTGTCTACAGTTTAGCTACATCAGCAAGTATAGGACACCAAGAGGTCCTATAAAGAAAAGCAGTTGTTGCTGAGAATGTCCCATCTACAATGAAGGCATGTCAGGAGATTTTATTTCACATTTGATTTCATTTGGTCCCATGTTGGTGTCTGAAGAGCGTTCAGTATGGAGTGCATATTCCTAACCAAATTCATCCAAAAGAACTCAGGTCTGTGGAGACTACTCCATCATGTGAACTAAAGCTTGCTCAGTGGAGACAACTGGGAGATTTTCTTCTGAAGAGCCCATCTGGTCTAACAGAAAACATTAATAGAAATGCACCCAAGGGAGACTAGGATCTCTCAAAGCAATATTTCCTATGGTGTTATCATACTCTCATTTTACTCAGTATAAGACTTCAATGATTCAAAACTATGTTGTGAATCTAGGAGGTTTGAAAAAGCTGGGATGATGAATTATGTGATATGTATGCTTCTAAGACACATGTCAAACATTAAATGGAGGTGAACTGGTGGGAGTATTTGCTTTGTTGATTTTTGCCTTGTTCTGTGAATAACACTGCAGGACAAATAATGAAGGATTAAAGAATATGTACAACATTGTCCATCATCCCTTTCTGTATCTGATTTTGCAGGGAACTTTTCTGTTGACTCCAAGTTTGGTGTTTGTTTTTTTGCTTTCTTTTAATTCCCCTAGCAACCATAGTGTTGTCCTGGTTACAACAATGCACAAAGTTTAGTACTATATCATAGGAATTTTCAAGCATGAGCAGCTATCACATTGCTGCAGTGGGGTGGTGGAACGAAGACATCGCAGTCGATAACTCAGCAGATGCCTTCTGCTCATGAACTGGTTACACCTGGATATAAACCAAATTTTTATGTAATAACTTCAGATTCAACACCCCATGTTTTTGTCACACTGTTTTCAGGTGTGACAGCTTTTAGATATTATATCCCTGTTGCTAGGGGAAACTTTTCATGATGCCTTTTTCCTTTTAACATATTATAAGCCCATCTCAGATTTTGTACTGCTTAGAGATGAGATGGTGCATGATAAGGCAGAAAAACAAAGCTGTTATTTTGAAGATTCATCTCAGAGCAAGTTGCCTCCTTGAACAAGATTATCCTCTCCTGCTACCTTTTAAAAATACAGTAAAATGCCTTCATTTTAAATTTTAAGTAACTTCATCACTTTTCTTCTATATCTTCCAATCCTCTAGAAGATATTTATTTCACATCAGTTGCTGAGACTTCCCACTGCCTTCAGTTTCTAGAGACTATAGAGAGATAGATTGCAATTTATATTTTCAAAGCCATGGGCTATAGTGCTAGGTTTCTTAAATAGTCAGCCTCAGTATCAGCACATTTGCTTCTAGAAAGTCATTATCGTTACAAACTGCTTCTGCAAAAAACCTTACATCTCCTTCCTTTCCCTCTCCTGATTACCTGCCATGTGGAAAATCCCTTTGCTTACTGTGCATTTAAGTAATGTCTTTCCTCCAAACGAATGAAACAGTATATTCCCATATGGAAATCTGTCTTTGTGCCTCATCAGCTAGTGTCTATCATGGTGGCATTGCTGCAGGATAATCAAGTTATAGGGTAAAACACCACAAATGTTGTGGATTTTATGTGTTTCATTCTCTTTCCACCACTGAAGATTGATTTGTAGGAACATAAAAAGATTAATTTTATCTCTTCTTGTCATGTGATGAGAAAAAGGCTGTAGGTACCCCAGGAGGGAAATGGAGTATACTAGTCATCTGTTAATAGCGTGGCTGTTGTTAAACGTTGCAGGGAATTCTCCTTGGGAAGATGTCTTTATATAAAACAAATCCAAATCCTACAATGTCTTCTTTCAGTTTTCTATTTGAAAGTGACATTCCTCTTTTGAAAGTGTCTATTGTAAGTTAAATTAAAGATATTTCAAGTTAAATAATTATTTTAAGTTAAATAAAGAAGGGAGAGAGGGTTCAAACCCAGTAATAATGGTTTCACAACTTTTGTATCTCATCAAACATAATCTTCTTTTTGAACAATTAGCTTTTTTCATCCCTTCCCAATCAATTTTCTCCATTTAGTTACAGAACTGTCATGATTCAACCCCAGCCAGCAACTAGGACCATGCAGCCACTTACTCACTTCCCCCTTCCTCCCCAGCAGGGCAGAGAGAAGAAGGAGAAAAGGATGAGAAAGGGAAAAAACCAACCAATGGGTTGAGATAAAGGTAATTTAATGCAACAGTAATGAAAAGGAAATAATAATAATAATAGAAGAACATACAAAATGATGCAGCCAACTCCAATATATATACTGATCATGACGTCTATGGTATGGAATATTGCTTTGGTCAACTTCTGTCTGTGCTCCCTCTCAACTTCTATGGAAAGCTGAAAAAGTCCTTGACTAATGTAAACATTACTTATCAACAACTAAAACAATATGTGCTATTGAAATTATTCTCATACTCAATCCAAAACACAGCAGCCACTAGAAAGAAAATTAACTCTATCCCAGCTGAAACCAGGACAAGAACCAAAATACTCATTACTCACTTGTATTCCTGATGAAAGTGAAATCTTATCATATGAAAATAACGAATGACATTCTGCAAAAGCTCATTTTTTTCACCTGTAAGGAGTAGCTCTTTCTAGATTGTCTTTCGAAAAGTATAGTCACTCCCACTCATATTTGTTTTTATCTCATAGCTCAGCATCGGTAGCACATCTAATGCACGGTGGCTCTCTAGGTTTGCAGACAGGTGGGAATACAGTAGGGTCTAACTTTTCCCACAAATCCTCAATTCTACAGAAAATAATAATATTGTGGTCCTGCTTCAGAATCATCTTTCCTTACCTCAGAGCACCATTTTGATGTCAGCAGAAAACAAATATGAGTTTCAAACATTGAAGAAAAACATAGAAAATACTGTATTTCTGTAAGAATGACAAGTATTGCATCCCAGTCATGTTCTGGCACGTTGTGTATCATGTGTCCTGGGATTGACCAACACATAATGTTACAAAGGACATACTCAGACACACCTCACTTCAGAAAAAACTACTTCAGCAGTTAAAGCAATCCATGAGTAAACAATTCCTTTATGGTTCTCTGTTTGCTAATCTATACCTTGGAGCATATTTGTTTACCCATACGTTGACAATGTGGCATTACAGTTGATCATGGAGATATCCAGTTATGTGAAAAAATAGCATGCCTGTATGGGTTTTTTTTCCCCCTCTGATCATCTGCAGCAGTGATTTCTATATAGTGACAGCCACTCAGAAATTTGAAAGCCTTAATCATTATTGTAAAGGTGGGACTCTGTCAAGTCAAGTTTCTTTGAATATTGGCTCACTGTGAGTGACAAGGTTACAAAACCCACTGTTGTTGATGTTTTAGTCATGTTCCTGAAAAGCAAGTGATGATGTATATGAATAGGTTAGCTACAAAGTAAATCTTTTGCATTATTAAAACAATGGTATATATGTTTATGGATTACTGTAATGGCCAATAAAGTAACAGAGTAGAGAAAGAAAGAATTGAGTTACAAGTCTGTACCATGGGATTTTATTTATGTATTGTCTTTGTTTCGGCCTGTGGGATTTATACATTGGCCAGGGGAAAAAAATATGTAAGCCGGCGTTAAATATAAGAGACATAGAACTGTAAGTACCTGAAATGGAGTACATGAAGTACAGTGATTTTTCTTTACTTTTTATTTTCTGTCTTCACAGAATATTGCCAAAAGGACAAAATTGCCTTTTCTCCCATAGGCATGCATCTGTGATTCTCTTTGCACCAAGTGCTAATGAATGGACTTAACTATAGATAGAAGGAATCACTTATTGGCTTCCAGTAAATTTTTAAGTCTTCTGTTTAAAAAAACATAATTAAAAAATCAAATTACAAAACCAAAAAAAACCCACAACAAAAATCATAATTAAGACCTGGGTTTTATCTTTTTCCATACTAGTATTTACATTCAGGAATTTTTGACCAAAGTGTATTTCTTTCAGGTCTTAACAACAATTTCGTTTGAGTGTCCATGGTTATTGGATGACATCATACTTAATATGAAGAATGAATCAATCTTAGGAACAAGTTCTCTTATTTGTATTGAATAATGCCTTGTTTCATGGAAAGACTTACTGGCTAGAGCACCAAATGGATAGCGGGTGTAAAATATCTGTGTTACATGTCCTACTTTCTCTTCAAGAAAATGAAAATTTCTATAAGTTTCTGAGTTCTTTCACTTTTATAAATTTCAGAGACAGAGTAGAAATAACAAAGTGCAGCCCATCACAAGGAACATCTTGAATGATGGCTCAAAAACAAAAACAATATAATTGACTGTTACAGGCAATTACATAATACATCTATTATGTCAGTGAAAGAGAATAGATTTTAATGGACTTCCTGCATCATTTTAAAGGCTGAAATGCACATAATTATGACTGATATTTTCATTTCAGACACACTGTTCCCATATGGTTTATACAAAAGTTTGTTAACAGAGACTCTAGCTGCAGGAAGGTGGAACAAATAAGTGGCTTGTTGAGCTTGCACCATAAAAACATTCCACCCTGTCATCAAGTTGTTTGGAATTTCTAAGGCTTGATATTTGAGGTGACAATGACTTTTTTTTTGTAGACTCCTGAACTGTTATAGGTTCCGCTTTAAAAATTAAGTTCACATTTAATCCTCTCCAGATGCTAAGAGAACCCCATTCTAAGTAAATTATTTCTTGTGGCAACATAAAGCTTTCATTTTTATCGTCTAATAAAATTTGAAATACCTGTCAGATTGGCATTAAACTCATTCAGAAGAGTCAACAGAATTCTCGTAATTTGGGTCCAACAAGATGAGACAAGATAATTACTCATATTTATTTACATGATGGAAAGATGTTCCCATTTTTTCATTAAATTTCCTTTGGGATTTATGTTGGAAGGATGAAATATGCCTTGGACACAAGCAAAATGTAGCAACAGATACTAACACAATGGACTGTAGCAGCCGAGTATACTGCTTGTCATCCATTGTTCAAGGTGTCCCCTAGGAAAAGACTCTGTTGTTGCTGCTCTTTGAATGCTTGAAAACAAGTGCCACATCTCAGCAACCTCTACAAGGTCTTATTTTGCAGAAATGCAGCAGTGGTATTTTGGGAAGCCAGAAGGAATCAAACATATGTAGAGAATTTGTAAACTATTTTCATTTTCTGAGGAGAACAGAAATGTGTGGGTTGGAGGGGAGAGAATTTTACTTGCTTTTATTCTTTACTTAGAATTACCTAACGTCATTTTTAACAATGGATGTAAAAAGGTACAATTCAGATAGTACAGCTCATGTAAGAGATCTTATGTTAATGTTTTTCTAATCATAGTCACTCAGAACATTTACAGACCATACATCAGTATGCTGATTTAGAGAAATTTTTCGCAGCTGTATCCTGGACTGGAGGTTGGGAAATATGTTACATGTGCATATATGTACAATCAGATTTCATATAAGGATTAAGTGCTTTAATTAAAACTCTTGTTCTCACTTCCTATCATGAATAATATTCCTAAGAATATCAAAACTATATTTCTTCTAGATTAAAAGAATGTAACTTATCGTCTCTTGTCAATATTTCTAAATTAAGTGTATTAGTTCCTGATCTCTGACTGGAAGCTTGGAAAATTAAAAAAATAAAAATAGTGAAGTTTACACATAACAGCACATCCGCTGTCTACTAAGTGCATGGACTGATCATATATACTGATTTTTCTCTCTACCATTCTTGATACCCCTCGCTATTCACCACAGTATCTAAACAGGTGTTCAGCTTCTTCACTCTCAAGTTAAGTGTCTGTAGTATAGATCAATCATCTACTTCAGAAAGCACAACGCTGGCAAAGACAAAGGTGTTCTACTGATTTGGATGAATCTTACAGTCAATGTCCCTGCATCCTGTTCCATACTCTTCAGTGCAGATGGTTATAACATGTATATATTGTATTTTGTGTGTGTATATATATATATATATAGTATTTATATATTGTAAATAATGTATTTTTCAACAGGATTTCTTTTTCCTGTATTTTCCCATTCAATATTTATTCTGTCCTTGCTCACTTATATCCTAAAATATAAGCACTTGCAAAAGCTACTAAAGAATACTTAAGGCATAGATACAAGCAGAAGCTTTAAAGGTTTCTACTGATCTGAGAGCTCTGATTATTCTGCATTTTTCCATTTTATGAATAATAAATGTCTCCACCTAAAAACTTTCAGGCCAGGAAAAGTCATCATACATAAAATTGAAAGTGAATTACCAATATTAATGCTAAGGACAGGAAGAGAAAAAAAATGGATAGGAGAAAAAAAAAAAAAGCAGAGTTTTCTCTGAAAAATATGTAGTAAATATCACAGTACCTCAGGTTAGGAAAGAACATAAGGGGAAAAGAAAACATGATATGGGAAGAATGGTGGAAAAATTGCAAATTAATCCATGAGTTTTATATCATGATGTAGTCCATCCTAAGAGTTAGTCATGTTGGCACTCTTTGTGGTTAATTTGTGTAGTTATCTGAAGCCTAAGTGAATGATTAATATATGGAAAGAGAGTGGGTCAGAGAGATTTAAAAAAGTAGAGGGAAAGGAAGCAAAAACAAGACAAGGATAAATGAAGGTATAGATGTCCAGAAGAAGGGCTGGAGAAGTGGGGTGGAAATTGACACATAAGGTTTGTGGATTGTATTGAAATACCGACCGATAAAAAACTTATTCAGTTTACTATTTTCTGATAAGGAAGTCTTGCTGTAAATTAAGATCCATTTTCTTAAAAGGGAGGATAATATTCTGTATCTGTTGAAGTAACATTAACTCCAAAGGGACTAGGTCCTTTCATTGGCTCACAAATTATTTTGAATGTGATCATCATTATTCAAATGCAAATATTTAAGAAATGTATCTATATCTAATGATTGTAATTTAGCAGATAAGATGATACTGGAGGTCATTTTAGCTGATGATGTATTTAATATTTTAGCCTAAAAGAAATCCTCTTTTGTGACATGATCAGTGTATACTAGGTAATATTTCTTGCTTTCTAGAACTTTGCACTATCTGTCAAGTTATTAGTTTGTTAAATAGAATCTTGCTGGATTCATATTTAGTTTACCTGAATTAACTTCCAGAAGTGTCATCCTGCTTCGTTTATACCTCATGTGACTGTTCAAAAATTCTGTTCTGTGGAAAAAAACAGCACCACATAATAACATGTTTTGTGAGGTGTTTTTTCTGTCTTGGCAATTCATATGTAAAAATATGTATTTGTTGCAGTATTCTAAAAAATCAGCAATCTGAAAATCAAGTTAGGTGATTTCCTTCGGCTTCCTACTGCTAACTCAAAATCATGTCCACTCCACCAGCTTTTCTTTGCAAAGCCTTTCAGGTCTAGAGCCAATCAAAGTACCTTCAGGAAATAATTTTCTTTAGTGCATAAGAAGAAGTAGAGTCTAACTCATTCTTGCAAAACTGCCCCAGGGTGAATAGTGGTAAATATCACAAAACTTCTTTTAAGCATTATGTTCTAATTTATCTGAAAAAATGGCTACAAAAATGATATACACTTAAATAAAATTTCTGAGTCACACCTGTTGAAATAAGTTTCCACTGTTATCTACCGCTGTTAGCTCTTACTCTATGTTCTTCCCATTTTTCTCTGGGTAGGAGTAGATTGTTGTAGAGGTATTTACTAATGTGATAGGGTGGAAAGCTAGTCTATTTTGGCTAGCAAAGTAAAGATCTCCAAGTGGTATCTCTGCTGATTGCTCTATATGGCTTTTTACCTGTACGAAGTTCATACAGAATAAGAAATACTAAGGAACTGCAGGCAAAAGAAGAGAGTTACTCTCTTTTGACAGGCAACCCAAGAGGTCAGTAATTACTTTGCAAATTATCTATTAATATTATCTACCTTCCACCAGAGGAAACTACATCAGTAAGGTCACTTATTATGAAATTTTATGTTTCCATGAAATTACCAAAAAAAAATGAGGATAAAAGTATCATTAGATTGAATAGTTTAATTTTCTGCCTTGTTCATTATAATAGCTTCTTTCAAATGCCAAATTTTATTCTTTCACTGATATAAAAAAGGAAACCTGGAAAGAATTAAAGGGATTTACATAAATTTAAAATATGACTAACAGGTACACTTCATAAGTTATTTAAATGCTCTCAGTGTGTGTTAAACAAAAATGTGTTGCTTTATACTCCCAGAGAATCAGCTGCATTTGACATTTTATAAGGGCTTTGTTAGATTCCAGTCAAGCAATTCACCATTCAGATTAAATCATAGCTAATGTAAGATTATATTAACTTTTCAGAGATCCTTCACCCCTAACAAAGTTCGCAGCATTTATGTGTTTCTCAAATTTAGGTTTCTGGTTACCATTCCAGTATTTAGATAAGTAAGGACACTATTTCCCATTGCTGCCTTTGTTTGTATGTGTGTATATTCTAATTTCTGTTTCTATGTATATTCTATGGGAATGTAGAAAAGGAAAAGATCATATATGCAGCTCAATCCTCATCATATGCACCATATGCAGAACTTACCAGCGGTAGCATCATAATATGGATTTATGAGCATGAGTTTGTGTTGGATGATGCAAATAAAAAAAATAAAGAAACAAGTACATCTTTTCTAACTTATATTGTGTATTTCTTAGGTATGCATCCTGCAAATTACATAGATTTTTAAAGTCCATATAATTTCCATCATAATTACCCAGTCTATTATGGACTTAATCCATACCCAGTTAACAGTGGTATTACAACTGAAATGCTGTACCCAGTCATGATATCCACTGCTCAGAAAAGATGCCGTAAGAGTGAAGGGGGTTCACAGAGGATAAACACAACTGTGAAACACATCTTAGAAAAAAGACCACATTATTTTATTTAATCACTTTAAAGAGAAGATTAAGGAGTAACAGCATTCCCTGCTCTGGGAAAGGAACTTTGTTCCAATCTGTCTTGTATTTTTAATAGTGACAGCAAAAGTGACTTCCCGACTTTTTGAAAACTCTGCAGCAGCAGTATTTCTTATCTCTATACTGGATTTTTAATTTTCTTTACATTGTGAATATTGATTAATTCAAAATCCGTCATCTGTGTTACAGGCTGAGTAATTCCAGTGGTAGCATTTACAATCTCTGTCTAGTGGCTATTTCTCTAAACTGTAGCCCATGGGAGGTCCAGATAAGTACTATTTGCATTATGAAGTGAAAATGTATCCCTTGAGATATGCACAGAATCATTAAAATTTCTGAGAAATCTCTTCTGGAACTGGCTATCATATTCCTCCTGCCACTTCCTCTGGACACCATATATCAAAGTGATGGGCTGAAGAAAGCATTTACTTACGGTTTTCATATGCTTCAAACACACTGAGCCTGACTAGCACTTTTAGAATTTCTACATGTATTTGTGAAAGGTACATTAATCTAAAATGCCTACCTACAGTACCGTGCACATACACACATACAGATAGCAAGATGCAAGTAAGAATCACATGAATTCTTCGTAAGTACAAAACTGTTCCTTATTACACTAAGGTATTCCTTTATCATATTCAATCAATCTGTACAAACCATGCTCTGAACTCAATCCTTCTTCACCAAGACCTGCTTTAATTCTGTGAACTGCAGAGAATCTAATAGCAGCTTCTTTTAATCACCAGAGTAATTTCATCTGGAATAAGGAAAAGCTATGGTTAGAGGCTTTTCCCACTTTCTTTGGAAAGTAGAATGTATTCTTTGAATCTAAAATATTGATTAAATGCCCATCACCATTTATAGTACTTGTTTAGATGGACTTTCAATCAATACAGCAACGTCCCTTTCACCTGTACTGTCACAAAAACATGGCATTTGCTTCTAAATGTAACCCTGACCAATGAACTACCTGAGCAGGGGAAATAGAAAGGCTTCTGTAAGGGTAATATGGGATTGAAACCTCATGAAGAAAGAGAACAGCACAAACAGACTCTAGGTACAGTACAGTTCATGCCTGGTCTAGCATCATGTAAACTTACCATGTCAGAATTGCCAGTCAATTACCAAACAGGGGTGACAATAATGCAGGGAAAATATTCTGTGAAACAGCTTTCATTCATAGCACCTCAACCCGTTTGTGTCCTACAAGAGAGAAGACTTGGACCAGGGCTGGTGTGTAACAGCTCCTTCCATCCTATGCTCTGCCAAAGTAGAGAACTCATCTGGCTCGTATTGAGCCTCTCTGAGATGGAACTTAACTGCTTTCTGACATTTAGGATCATTTTTTAAGGCTGCTCAACATATGTGTCTTCTCCTTTGCCTTTCTCCCCATCTCCCTACATGTGTGTATAACATTGCTCAGCATTTTAAATGCTCTCCAGGCAGAGGGGGTTGTGTTTTTTTGTCTGGGATCTGAGAAAGAATGTTTGAAAATACAGAGGAAACATGTCTGAAAATAAAATTCAACCCAACACCTGTGTGACACAGTGAAAGGAAGGGTCTAGGGAGTCAGTTAGCTCATGATGTCAGTTACAGATTTGCAGATGGAACTGATGCTGGTAGCTTGATTTTTTTCTGTGAAATGGCAGGAGCTTATATATTCTTCTAAATGAAACAGAAGACTATCAGGAACCTGCCACTCCACTGTCAGTTTTTTCTGCAGTAGCCTGCAATATCCCCAATTTTAGTCAAATGAGTTCTAAGAAGTGACAATATAGAGGCATCTCAGCTGTCCACTATACAGTGTTGAATGATTTTACTAAGACTTTATTTTCAGCACTTGAAAAAAAAATAAATAGGATGCTATTCTCCAGAAGAGCAAGAGCTTCTAGGATGCCTGCCTTCTAAACATTTTTGTGCTCAGGACAGGTAATTTGCTTCCTGTAGAATTTATTTATACACACCATCTCTTAGTGAACGTTAGCTTTGCTTACCATCAGTTCTAGCAACAAAGAGAAAAAACTACTGCCCTGGTTTGAGCAATACAGGACTCATTTATCTTCTAATGCCTGGGAAAACTGCACTTTTTCAGAAGACTCTAGTGACTGAATTTGTGAAAATATTTGCTTTATAGCCACCTATGGTATGTGGGTTTCAAGGTCTCAGTGTTTTCAAGTTAGCCAGGTTCAGGGATTACAAGGAGCAAGACCTGGGCACTTGACCCAGGTTGGCCAACAGGATTATTTCATACCATGAACATCACATGAATTAAGAAATTTGTTGAGGAGTTCTCTCTCCTCTGATGTCCGTGATCCTGAGAACTTCTTGCCCCGGTGCTGGATCCCTGAGCCCTTCTTTCCTCCCAAAGCCATAGTGCTCACAGTTTCTGACATTTGCTGTCTAGTGAGGGAATGCACAGCTTTCTACTGATAGAATTGGATGAGTATAATCCTTGTATATTTTATATTGGTATCGGGATCAATTGGTTCTTTAGTGTTATTAGTGTTAATTATCTAGTCTTATTCTATTAAATCTGTTTAAACTTCAAGCCTCGGGTTTCCTTGTTTTTCCTAATTCCCTTTCCAGGGTGGAGAAGGGTCATGGGGTGACAGAATAATTGCCTGAATGACAATTAATTGCTGTGGGTTCCTCAAACCATAAAATCTATGTAGTCAGAAAGTGTAGATTTGCATTAATTGTGCTCCATATGAGTGCTGGTATTAACAGACAAGTAACAAGCTATCTCATGCTTTTCTGGTTTGGCTACCGCCAGTAATAAATAGTGTTAGAGAAGACACAGATCTGCTGGCTTTGGCCATTAGGTCAGAGGTAGTTCTGTCCAAAGAGAGCCCAACTTTCAGCCTCTTTCCCAACTCTGCTATAAAAATCTCTTTGTGTAGTATTTTAACAGCTATCCATATCTAGCCAGAAAATACTCAGTTGTCTCCATCCTGCTGAACTGTTTTGCATATTTCCAATTCTTGGTTCTTTTCTAGGCTTGTGATAGAGGGTTATTTAATTTTATAATGTGATACCAAGCTCAAATGATAAGTGATAAGTATAGCCTGATAAACATAGCGTACTGATATTTAATGTATTCATCTCCACCCTGCAAGTCTAAAAACAATGATCAGTGATTAGAAAATAAGCTTAACATGATTTTATTTATGGAACATAGTTAATGAATCTGTTTTCCAGTGAATAATTGCAGTAATCAACTGAAATAATAGTAGAAGTGCACAGTAAATAGGTCAGATCAAATAAAATTTTAAATGTTTATTACCAGATGCCTTTCAACCAATTTCTGTCTCAGGGGTTGTATGGCATTTTCTTATTGGTTTTTATTTTCTTTTCTGCATATTTCTGTCTGAAATTCAAATGCAGGCTTATGATAATCTCCCTGGGCAATTACCTTCTATTGCTAAGAGAGATAACGATCATTTTGTAGGCTTTTCTTTCCTTATTGCCTTGCAGTATAGGAATGACTATAAAAATGGAAAGTGACAGTCTCTAAGATTCTTTATGGAGGTGGCTGACTCGTCTACTCTACTTCTTCAAACAAAATTGTAAAATAATGTGGTTGTTTTACATGCTGTCATAAAATTCATTCACCTTCAATTTGCCCACAGTAGGAATCTAGAAGCTGTAAACTGAACTGCCATATGTGCCATAAGCCACTGCCAGGCATCGATGCCAGTCTGATGAGTAGATAAGATAACTTTGAGACATTTGTACACTGAAACATATTCGCTAACTCTTCAGACAGGCTTTCTGTGGACCTCTGTTTCAAGGAAACATAAAAAGCCAGAAAAATGAGAGATTTCCCTGAAGGGGACTTATCCAGGAAAGGAAAACAGCATTTGCTAGTACTGGCTGATCTTAAATCAGCCAAGGAATTTAGAACATGCCAAGTAATGCTGGCCAACTTGGTTTTTAAACTCATAGGCCTTGAAAAATACACACAAATACAAAACCAGAATTAAATCTGCATATTTGTAACCTTTACGTTAAGTCCATTATCTGGACTGAATCTTTGCAAGTTGCTAGAGGGTATCACATGCCTGTGCCTATTTGTAAGCACTTTCTTTTTCATTCTTCAAGATGCACCACAAACTATTATTTGAGCAGGATTTTGCTGTCATGAGCCTCAGCTAGCATGACTACTCCTATAATTTGCTACTGAGTTTTACGTCGGTTTCATCTGCTCCCCAAAGTTTCCACAATTTTCCAAGCTTACCCATGGTCTACAATGAGGCAAAAGTGCAGAGATTCTCAAATTAGCATCAGTCCAAGCTCGTATTTCCACAAGGCACTGTTCTCTGCTCAAGGAACAGCAGAGCTCAGCAGCAGAGCTTGTTAGCGTAGAGCCAGGGCTAACCCGTGGCAGTAGGGCTGTGGGACTTGAGCTAGCTCAGGCCACACCAGATCAAAACCAGATCAAACCAAGCACCAGTGAGCCACAGTAGGTGCCAATAAATTCTAAGCATAAGTGTGAGTATGATTTACCTTTTCAGTGCCTTCGTTCATCCCGGTAACGGCTGCTGAGTGTCATGAAGAACAGCTTGCCAGGCAACTGGGTGAGGCACACGCTGCCATAATGGTGCCGATAATCATAACCCAGGGCACAAGAAATTTATGGTTTTGCTTTCTGATGTGCTTTGCCTTGCTGTTTTCAGGTTTTACATACCTATTTATGCACAGATAAGCGTACTAAAACCTAATTTAATAACCTCGGGACTTCAAATAAACCATCTGTGGGAATGAGAGGTAGCTAAGGAAAAAAATTGCTGTGTATTAATGTTTGTCTTACATATGTGAACACAGACCTTATTAATACACACATTAACCCTGGTGATGTAACAACCCTGCTCTTTTCTTGGTTTGTTAGTTACAAAACCTTATTTTCAAAAACATTTGTAAACACTCATTCAATTATTTGTAAGCACTAACAAAACAGAGGCTGCCTGCTCTGAAGGCCAGAGCAGAAAGACATATTTAGGGGCTGCAATTGCAGCAATACCTCAGCAACAATAACAAAAAAGGAAATTAAAGAAGTGCCTGGCAACTTAATTGAAGTCTTGCAACACAAAGAAAGGTATAGTGAACCCTGTATTTCTCAAAGACCTGATTTGCCTCTCTTCAGAAATTCATAATGAGACAGCTTCAGCAAAATTCCCCACACCCCTCCCCAAATCTCTTTGCATCAGGAAAAACTGAAATCTTGTTAACCGGTGCTAAACATAGCCTGTTTCGACTGGAGGGAAAGCTTCTACAGGGATAAATGCCATCTCTACAAAACATTCTCCCCTGGCTGGTAAGGTCCCCAGGTTAATACATATAAACAATGCTTTTGATTTATATTATAGGCAGCTGTAACAGATGAATGGCTTTAATTTACTTAGCTAGAAAATCAGCATTTTTTTAACAAAAAATAAATTCTTTCCTTGCCTCTGCAGCTTACATGGCTTAGCAAGGCTTACCTGAACTCTGTAGCAGATCCATAAAGCAGAGGACCTGTGGCTGGCCCCACCAAAAATGATGGGTTGTTTCTGTGTCTGTTAGTAAAGGTGTCATGTGGCACTCACTGGGGGAGCCAGAGAACACAACAATTAATATCTGATAGTATCTTTTTGAATATCAGCTATGTTTGAAACGTCAAGCAGAAAAATTTGATTCAAAATTCAGCTTTCCTTATCTCTAGTTAGTTTCACCAAAATCTCACATGGGAGATGAAAGCTGGAGAGGTGTTCTTTATTTCTTACAGCTTTTTACCAGCTGGGTTTTGGCAAATATTGAGCATTCTCAAATCTGTTAAATTCAACTAAAAATTGCCTTTATTGCCAGGTTAAGGCTCATATATGAAACACTGCCTATCACAGCCTTAAAGGCTGACAGTGTTACAAAACAGAGGTACCAGATGGATATAACCCCTGGCTATATCCAGCCTTAAAGGAAGATTCTGCTGGCCACTGCCCTATTCCCATTCCCCACACTCTGAAAGGTATTTGGATGTAGTAAGAAAATATAAAATCTTCTGTATCCTGTTTGCTTTTCCCATTGGTGACACTCATTACCTGTAACCATAGCTTAAATTTACCATAGGTTGTGCCATCTGAGACATGTGAGTCTGTATTCCCAAGTACCTCGGAACAGATATAGCTACAAATGACCCTTGTTACACTATTCACTTCTTGTTGGTAAATGCAGTGCTTTGTCAGCCTGATATGGTTTTTGTTTTCTATCATTACCCTCAGATGTCTGTTCTCCCCCTATTTCAGGGGAGTTCAGACAGCCGTAATAATCAACAGACTGGACCGCATTCTTCTCTTTGCCACTCCTACAGTTTCTCAGTCCCCAGAGTACCAAGACATCAAAGTTCACATTGTACAAAACTAAAAGCAAGAACTAACAGGCCAGATGATTGCTATAATTTTACTGGTGGGGATTCCTGTTCAGTTATAATTCCAGAGATATCATTTGCAATGTTATTTTATGAAAAACAATAGTATGTCTAACCAGAAACACTACTTGTTTATTTCTTGTATGACAGTAGGACTAGGACCACTTTGGTGTTTTTCTTCTTTTGTCACCAGTGAGAAAGATAATGATAATAAAAATCATGCATCTCAACCTTACCAGTTCTTTAATGCAAGGTTCAATAACTATCTTCTCTATGACTGAATGTTTAGTTTATTGTCATATATCACTCCCAAGGTACTTAGAGTCACAAATGAAAAGACTGAGTTATCAGAGAGCACAGTTTCCAGTTTTTTAAATTTTTTTTGGCAGGGATCACAAGATGGTGCTGTTACACATGGCCATGAAGATCAATTCTCATCTCTTTTTAGACATTCAAATTCTCCTTTGCTGCTAGAAGAAATACCGTGTTACATCAGTGCACATTTGAGATTTTGTTTTTCTCAGATGGTCTTTTGTAACCATTTATCTCAGTTCCAGGTCTGAGATACAGTTTCTTAGTAAAATAAGTCTCCTGGAGTCTGTTTCACCAAGGCATTTGAAATGGAAGCAAATATTTAAGGGTGCCAAGTGCACAGTCCTGTACAACTTTAATTTGGAGCATTCTAGTTCAAAACCTGTGAATGAAAAGGTCAATTTATTGCATGTCTTTTTAGTCATTGCAAGTGACCAATAATCTAAAATTAAAGCATTGAAACCACACTGTACAAGGAAATAGATCTGCTATATAATCTGCATAGTGAATCTGGGTTTCATTTTACTACACTGGTTTAATAGATTATTACAGCAATCCAGCTGGTGTTCCAGGAATAGATCACTTCGCTGCTATGAGTGGGATTTTTTTTGTTCTCACATTTATCAAATATTCTGGCCAGCTGGCAGTCTTTGCATACTTGGCTCTACACTACACCAGTCCCAATGAGTGCAAATAATCTATAAAACCTTGATGTGGGGGATTAGACGGGTTCTAAGAGGACATCTGTGAAAACATGGGTGAAAACCTTGGAGACTTAGGCAGGCACTTGCCAAAGGTGTGTCTGTGGCTTTTCCACATGGCTGGGTATTATGTAACAACACACAATCATGCAATTGCCTTTGGAGAGTCAGAGAAAATAAATTGAAAATACATAATTAAACTGCACAGGAATATGATTTTTCCAGTATGCAGGATACCATTCGAAATCTGCCTCTTAGTCAAGGGACCATATGAAAGCCAAATGGAAAAAAAAGTCGTATTTTCTTATTTGTACCTGTATTTAGTCAGGACTTTTCAGTCCTTATTTAGGACTCTGAAAGGTGATGTTTTTCTACTAAGTGAAGTACTCTCAGCGTCTGAAGCAATGTTATGATGGTCTAAACCACATAAAATATGGAAGCAGTGCAGCTGAGCAAGATCGTAACTGAAAAGCACATAGAAATAAATAAAAGAGCATCACATTATGACCCATCAGAGGCCTAGCAAACATCCACATAAGACTCAGGTGCTGTTGTATAAAAGACAAGTTCAAACTGGAAAGGGAGGAATTTGGTTCATACCCAAGAGTCTGAACTTAGAGGGTTTATATGTTGGCATCTAAGTTCACAATTTAGACTGCAGAGTGGCACTCATCATTCCTCAGACAATATTCAGCATCAACAGGACTCAGCTTTCCCAATGCAGAGGCTGAGCATCCTTATCTGTACCCCAGGGAATGCCACCTGGCCTCAACCCAGAAGGCTCTGTCCAGTGTCATACCTGCCAGTCCCAACAGAGAGCTGTCTCCAGCTAAGGCAAGTAGCGCCCTGTAATATAACAGACCTTTGGGTTGAAAGATTTGTGCTGGCAACCCAGCTATATAATCTGTACGCTTCTCGGGAGTAAAGCTCTGATGACCTCTAGTGAAGACATGAGGACTTCATCCATTAATGATCAAAGCTCAGTAGGATTGCTCCTGGGGCTCATGGTCTGGCTGAGTCTTATTTGAAAGAAACCTGGTTCCTGGTGCTCCAAGACTGCTCCAGTATGTGAACCAAATGTTGGAAAGGGAAAAAAAAAAAGGAAAATTATCCTCAAAACTATATCCAAGTTTGAATGCTTGTGCTTAGACATTTCAGGGCAGCTCAAAAGGAATAAGATACCTTTGTTTACTCAACAGAATTTCTCTCTGAATGTCTATTTTATGGTGAATTGAATTGATTCATTCATTTTCATTGCCCAGATTTATTCTTAATATAGCATGAACCCGGACACAAGTAGACCCCAAATGTGTCTTAGTCTGGAACTGAATCCCACCCCCACCCAGGAATGTCCAAATATACTATTAAAAAGTATACAGCGGGAACCAAACAGGTGCTGCTACTAATTGAAGCTTAGGAGCATGTGTAACATATGGACAGGGTAATTACCAAGTTAAAATGTGCATGATAAAAGATGATAGCCAATAGAGAACACATAGTATACTGTATATGGCACTGATTGCACTCCCATAAAGGAGCGGCACGTAGCTCGATTTGAGTAGTTAGACCCTACTGTGTGCCCTGTCTATAACATTGTGCTTGTCAGTCATGACACTGCCTTGAATAGAAACAACCTGGGTAAAAATGAGACAGCGATGTGGTAAATTATGCTGCTAGGCAGTATTAAACACATCTCATCTCTGGAAGAAATGAGATTGGAAAGAACTCAATACCCACCTTTTGTGTGTGCTGCTCAGGTGCTGCTGAGGAGCAAATGGACATATCCTGAAGGAAGGCACCACGTCTGTGAACACCCTGCTTGTTTGAAAGCTGTTTACAAATCTTGTTTTCCTGGACCTAGTAGAAACCACCAGACTTAAAAGTGAGTTAACTTGTAATTTCCAAGACCAGGCTCATGGGGGCTGATGTCAGACAGTCCCTGTACACACTGCAGTCTAATTCAACAAAAATTCTTCAGAGTAGACATGTCCAGTTTCACTTAGGCCATGGGTCCACTGTTCAAATTGAAAAATACACAAATATCTGAAGAGATGCTGCCTGAAAGCCTTCCCATGTCCCCCCTCCCATCCCTCCCCAGGCTGCTTCCTTCCTCTGGGGTGGCACAGCCACTGAAACAGCCAAGCCACAAAACCCCACTGTGTGACTTGAGCTGATTTAAAAAAATACCCCTGAACTTGCCTTTTTCTTTCTCCTCCGGCAGTTCCCCAGGGTGGCTCATGGCCTGCCTGGCCCGTCAGCAGCCACAGCCTTGCTGAGGTGGGAGGCAGGAGACCCTCAAGCCAAGCTGCCAGGCCTTTTGTCTCCTTGCACTGCAGCCACAGGCGCATCGGGGAGTTGGATGTCTTCAGTGTCCCACAGCATCAGTTGTCATCACGGCGAACTGTGGTTGTCCAAAGAGCAGGAACTGCTCCCTCAATGGCAGTCAGGAGCCCTTATCACTTAATGGTTCATGATGGATTTTAGGGGAGGTGGCAGGAAGGAGACTGAAGTACTTTTTGTTCCCCAAGGGCTGCACTATCTCTTGAGCAGCAAGATGGATTGATATTTATTTCAGAATAAAACACATAGGTCCATTAATGGATGAGTAATACTTCTCGCTCTGTTTTACAGAAGTGCCTGTATCACACTGGGTTATATCAGATGTCTTGCAGGATTTTTTTTCAATGTCAGATACTATCCACTATATGGGTTGTACTGTTTAATAAATCCAAAGTAGGTATTCTTTTCTGTCTTCCTGCATAGTGCATAGAGAGAAAATGCACACAAAATAATAAAATTTAGCCTTCTTAAAAATCTGATCCCAAACCAAATGATTAAATACAATTTTAAAATCAAGTCAATGGGGAAGATAAATGTAAAGTTAATATAGGAAACTTTAGGAATATCTTTAGAAAATAAATGGTTTGTGGTGTTCTTTTGTTTTGGCCTTTGTTTTTGTACTGTTTTTCTTGTAAGTATGGACGTCAAAAATGTTTATTAAATTACAATACATTATATTATGTTTCATTATGTTGCATTACATTGTGTTATGTTGTATTCCTTCTCACTGTCTCCACTTCAGAATAAAGGATTTTCTAGTTTATGCTGGGGATTAGGTTTTCCTTATTTAGGGGAATCTGGGAAAGCCATTTTCAAAAAGCATTCTTTTTTGATAGGCAACTTATTTTATGGAGCACCACCAGAAAGTTTACAAATTTTAGCAGCATTATTGTTCTTAATAATGTACACCCATACCACATGCATTTCACCCAAGAATACTTTTCAATCATGTTCAGCTCCATATTTTTGCAATTGCAAAAGTAAATCTTTGTCAGAGAACAGAAAGGAAGACTTCAAAAACTGTGGTAGATAATGCACTAATGTTCAGCTGAAATCTTACAGATCATCTCTTCCCGATTCTCCCTGCTTCTTGTTTTCCAGCTCAACTTATGGAGGACAAAAAAAAAAAAAGCAAAATAAACCTGAAACCAAAAATTAAATATTGATCCATGTGAAAAATTGCTTTAGCTCTGTCTGTGAAGAAAGAAGCAAGGTTTTCTACCAGACAAAGGATAGGTCAATGTTGAGAATCAGCACAGGCTGTTCAGTTGAACTATTAGTTGAAATAATTGCATCTGCAGGGGACTGGGTTTATCTATCAAAAACATGAGAATCTCTGAATTAAAGGTATATGCCTTAAAAGAGAGGATAACTACTTTCAGCCTATCAGAGGGTGAGACATAAAGTGCAAAATGAAACCAGTGTGGTTTTTTAACTTTTAAGCATATTTGAATTATTTTTCTTATTAACAATTCTTATAAAATAGTATTATTTTGCTAAACTAGGTCAGCTTTAAAAATCTGTAGTTCAGACTTCTCTGTAGTCAGGATTATCCTGGCAGTGGATTGTTCTTGATTTCTTACTGAAAGGTTATCAAACTTTGTGTTAACAACCATACCACTTTCTCGTTAGATATGAAATAGATGCTACTTGGTCTGAATTACAAAGAAGTCGGAATGCTTTGATGTACCATGGCATGAGAGAACTGAAAACAATAATTTAGTGCAAGCAGGAAGGATAACAAAATTGCAAGGCATGAAAGAACCCCCACCCTTCAAAGTACTTCGTAACACTGACAAACAAACAAAAAAATCTTTTATTTTACCGTCTTGGTCTTCTTTACATGCTGTGTAAAATTCAGGGGTAATGTGAAAGTATGAGTAGTCTCTCAAAAAACAGACACCTTGCAGAGCTGTAAGATCTGGTCTTCCAACGGCTAAAAACTTGAATGTGTCACTTTTATATAGACCTGGACAATCAACAACGAGATTTCTTGTCTATTATTTCATTAGCTAAGTAAAATTAAAAGAATGAATAGCCTCTGAATAGTTTTAACTAATGTGCTTTCAGCATTAAAAGATTATCCTTCTTTCGCAAAAAATTCACTTCCAAGTATTTTGAAGCTTTTTATGGTCATGCAAAAGACAAAAGGTGTCTTCTACCGTATAATGTGAAGATGTTGATAGGTAGGTAGAAAATCTGCTTATTATAAGGCATATATTGCTTATTAAGATATTATGGAAATACACAATTGAAAACAAGATATAATTTTTTAACTTTGTCTCCATCCTATTGCTTTTCCAGCACTATTCCCTTAGTGCTTTCATTTACATGGTGAAATTCACACACAGGGCTGGATTTTGATACTGTTTTGCCATAGCTTCTGCCGTGTCTCTTCTATTGACTTCTTAATGAGAGCTATCTTGAAAAAAAACCCCAAATAGCTTTATGAAAATGTAGCCTTCTGCAGCTCTCTCTCTCTCTGAGTGACGAATGCTATGATTGCAGAGGTGGGAGGTAAGAGACAGATAATAAGAAATTTCAACTCAGAGTATCTTGATGACACGTGAAAGATGAATTGAAAGTGCTTTAGTTTAGAAATTAGTTTTCATGGCTTTTAAGGTGATTGATGAGATGACTTTGAACTAGGTCTACCTAGCAGCGGACACCGTATTGTAACAGCAGAAGTCATGCAGAGTGAATGTGGGTATCACACACTGCAGGGCTATCTGTTCATCTATTTAAATACATCTGAACAGCCAAAGTTGTCACATTGCTAGGATGCAAATACAGGTAACTGGAATTCTGAAAAACTTTTTTTTCCCCCATAGGAGAAATGATCTTGTTATAAATAAAGCCTACTGCAGAAGGTGGGCACCAGTTTCAGGAGGACACGGTAGATAAAAGGTAGACACACATGGGGAAGATGAGGGGAAAGGAAAAATGATGAGAGCTGGGGGTGGTCTTCTGACTGAACCCCAAATCCACAAGAGCTTAATGGAAGAGACACTCATCAGAGGCATGGCAAACCAAGGTTCAAGTCTTTGGTCTTTTGGTTCAAATAGGTTTGAACTTGAATTTCCCACATTAGTTGGTTGTACTCAATCGGTCTTCCTCTGTATAAAGGGGAGCCTGGGAAGGGCAGGCCGAATCAGTCAAACCCTTATGCCCATGCACTTGTCTGTGATATGTGAGACCCTGCAGTGAGCTTTGGTCTCATCTGACGATTCTGAAATGATGTAAGAATCAGTCCTTCTGCCTTAGGCTTTTTTTTTTATTATTTTTTTCTTACCAAAAGCTTTTAGAGGTTCATCCCAGTGGGGGATAGAATTTTTTTTTTCAATCTTGACAACTTTATCAGAGTGGGGGAAAGCTTTTTGACACAGGTTTATGTGCAAGTATTTTATTTTCCCCCCAGGATATTAAAATCACACTGAAATCTGAACTGGAAATCAAGACTTAGATATGTTTCAGGCCACTTTGAAATTAAGCTTAATATTTTGATGAATATTTAGCTAAGGATCATTAGGTCTGTTAGAAATGATCTAACACTATTGTTGATTTGAACAATGAATTTTTTATTGCTTTCCTTCTAGTCAATTCTCCTTTCAAAGCCTCACAAATTACTTTTCTTTGTGGTTCTGCCTTTCAGTGGTATAGGTTTACAGAAAGCAATACCGAAAAGATAGGATCATGACTGGCATTTAAATGTAAGGGTGCCACAGTCCCCATCTCCTGCTCAGCTGGAGCAGGGATGCTGATGGAGACCTCTGCTTCCCTGTCCTTGACTGCAGGGCTCACCCATCATCGCTGAGCCTCAGACAGGGATGCATTCCTGAGTCTTGTATTTTAAACACACCTCATGAGACAGCTAACTCAACCTTCCACTTAAAAGCAAGATCAATTATATTTTAATGACATACCCAGGCAGCTTATTCTAGTGCTCAACTCTAATTTTACGACTGGAAAGTTTTCCTAATGACTAATTAGTATCTCCCTTACTGCAACTTATACCCCTTATTTTATTTTCCAAACTACTTCATTCCTTCCTGTACACACTAGCCTGGCTCTCTCTCCCAAATCACTTCTCACAATATCCTCTTTTATTTTTATTTTTTTTTTGCGCATGGATCATGTTTTTTGGAAGTATCACAGTAACATACAGTAACATATATCACATCACAGGATTAGGTTTTTTTCCAGATTTAGTTAACTGCCAAGAAGATAGGGGCCAAGAAGATGTGGCAAACCTTGCTTGCTTACAACTTCTTACTCAAAGCAGCTTTCTAGTCCTTTACTCACAAGCAAGGAAAGCAACAACCTGTATTGGGATGCTAGTCCAGAACTGGACCTCAGTGGTGAAGCCTAAGAAAGGCAGGTAAGAGAGCATCCAGACTGGGGGAAGCAAGAAAAGCACAAGGGCATGAATAAAATCTCATACATTTTTTCCTGAAAGTGTTTTGATGTGCAAGACTGTGTAAACTGCTGGTGCTACCCCAGCTTTTTTATTCAAAAACTAATAGTTATCACCATATATTGAGGTTTTGGATGGTTCTACCACAAGAGAGATTTTTGTCTCTTTGACATATCAAGTCTAGTCTGCATTTTGTGAATGTTAAACATCCCAAGGAACTCCAGTTTTGACAGAAGGATTTTTTCCTGCCATCTCAATCATACATTCATTTCTGTTCGTTTTCCTGTACTATAATTTGGAACTGGTACATGCTACATTCTTCCACTTCAAATAGGACTAGAGTATAATGATGTTATCTTCCTATCATTTGTTGAGTATTATGGCCCCCCATTTGACATAGAATGGTTATCTAAAAGTTTGAAATTCCACACACAGATGGAAAGGCCAAGGATGGAAAATGGTAATTCAAGTGTTGGGAAGAGAACACAATAATTTGTTACATGTACTTTAAAAATGGTGGTTGCAGCCATCAATTTCAATGAGATTTAATCCTACCAGAAAGAGAAGTTTGAAAGTATTTGTATTTTGGAAATAAGAGTGTTTCCATGGGAGGGGTATTTATGTTTGTTTGTTTGGGATTTTTTACAAATTTACAATCTTAAAACAAATTTTAGGATTTTTTATATTTTAAACTCATGCTCTATCTTTAACTGAATGAACTAAGAGCAAGTTAGTGGTAGCTGTCCAGTAACATCCTTGAAGCTGGAATAGCTGCTAGGAAGCAGTTTGTGAAAAGCATTGCTTCTCTTTTAATGCCTTATGGAATTTTCTAGCACTCAGTCTGGCTCATTTTGTTATCTGCCAGCAGATCTTTGAATGCATGACCCATACCAAAATCTACTTACAGGGTGAAAAACCTAAGTATCATTTAGTGTTAAGCTGATTTAAAAAAAAAAAAAAAAAGAAAGAAAGCTGCTGCTTGGAGAGACAGAATGTTAGGTCTGAGGTATTTTTTCTTTAAAAGGTTCTAATCATGTTTCATTTCAGCTTCAACATCAAATAAGAAGGTGCAAGCGCAGGAATGAATATTTACAGAAAAAAAAAAAACAGAAAGACTTCTAGAATAATTCAAACACATTAGTTGTGATAATTAACCATTAAAGAAAAATACTAGTAGCACCACAAATTAATAGCAATATAAATATACATAATTTAAAGCCTTTTAAAACAGTTTATTGTGCAGAAGACTAATTTAAATCTAACCTCATTTTTTAAATCAGCACATTCAGTCAGGCTTAAAAATGAATATGTATAAACCACTTATTAGACGCTGGATGTGCAGAATCAAGTGGCACGTGTTTAGCCTACTGGAATGAGGTTTCTGTCCAGAGGGTCTCACTACAACATGATGGTGACTTGAAGCAGCTCCTGGGCAAAATCTGTCCCTGTCAAAAGCATGAGCCCGCCCGATGGTGGTCTAAGAAATTCATACAAACTGGGGCATTTCCAAGAAGCAGGCAAGGGGTCTGAGATGAAAAGGACTGTAGTCCCTGCATGTGTCGTGGCTACCCAACTTGGCTTTGTGTCCTCATTCACAGATTATTGTGTACCAACTGAAGCCTTACCCTGGGGCTCTGATACCCTGCCTGACATCCTTATGCCCAAGCAGAAAGGTGTTGAGAAAGTGGTAAGGTAAACATTTTGGGAGGCAGACATGTGCCTGATTGTCTCAATGATGAGACTTGCTAGGCCAAAGCCTAACACCCAGCTACCCATGCAATGCAGAGGGAGCAGCGTCAGGGTTGGAATACATCCTTCTGCTTGGAGCAATACCTGATGAGCAGTGCCAGGAGAGCATCTCCACTCTAGCAATGTGGGTTTTCCTTTGTCTGTACACAATAACATCACCTGAGAAAGCCTTTACATGGCTTTACCTCTAGTCCTATAGGTGAAGGTAACTTTCTGTCTGCTTTTTCATACCTTTTCTATGTGGAGCAAGGGCCTGAAAGGGTCATGTCATGACCTTCTAGATGACATTTATCTTTTGTATGTAATAGGAGTGATACTATTTAGCAATTGATCACAGGAAAATATTGATTGTGGATTGCTAGGATATCAGGAGACCTTAATGTTCATTGTAAAATATATTCATTGCTAGCCCACTGATAGGTATTTAATTGTTTTAATAAATCCACAGAAAACAAAACCTGGAGATCCGTGTAGCTCAGATATGCTCAGAATTGTGTAGTGATTTGGACATTCATTTTCTCTAGAAGTTAAGTCACATGAATCTGCACAGTTACAGTCTTGGACAGCTCTGAAAATGTAAGTGTTAGATTAAAGTATTACAGGAATTACTGGTCCCCCCGGCCCTGTGCCCCATCAGAGCTTTATTGTGCCATGGCAGTAGAAATGTTTCATGGTAGTTATTGTAGGGGATATAGCGAGCAGTTGTGCTGCGGGCTTTTCAGAGAGATTTATTGCAGTTATATTTATAGGATGAAGAGAGAGGTCTCTACTGCAAGAAAAGCCCCGCAGAGATTAGTCATGTGGATCTCCAGGAGAAATCCCTCCTGGCAGCAAAGGGAGGGCGGTGGGGTTCCCACCTCCTCCTGCTCACCTTCATCTTGACAGGCAGTGCTGTCTCAAGCCAGCTGTGGTTTCCCTGAGAAAACAGCTGGCTCTGGCACATTTCCTCTGACTGAATTTACACAGGAACCTGTGAGCATTTCCCTCCTGATGCAACAATTTTGCCTTGTTGATGGCAGCTTTTTGGCTGGAGAGGAAGTTACTGGACAGGGAGCATGAAGGGAACAGCCCCACCAATGGTACTTTGCAATCAGTAGAACAATCTAGGGCTATCAATCCTGGCTCAGCTCTTGAGCACAATTTGCAGATTTTGAAGGCATAAAAAAATCATTCTGGTACACTAATCTGATTTCCTATATATCAAAGAGTATAGAAGGTTCTGCATGAAATTCATTTAGAGGTAAAGAACTTTTATTTAGCTGGGGATATGGCAGGCAAGAGTTCCTTCTTGGTTGATGAGTTATTTGTAAAGAAGAAATTCGGCATTGGATTGCTGGTGCAGCACGCCTGTTTTACAGTCCAAGCAGTTCCTCACAAGTCTGATTTTCCTGGTTTTACCCAAAAAGACACAGTACCTTGATCTTACACTAATGCCAAAGTAACTTTATTTCTGACTACCAAGTTTTTGCTGAAAAATTGTGCTGATGACAGATTATTATGTTGAGAGGAAATCGGTTTAGTCTAATAGTTGCAACATATTAAATATACTAACAACCCCAAATCATAACAATAAAGGATAAGCCTTTAAAAAAATACAAATGGACTTCTTAGTTTCATCTTTTTAAACCCAGAATATCATTAACATGTATTGCACAAATAACGCAGATAAATTACGTCTTCATTTTTACTTCCATAAAATGTCATGCTTTCATCCAGTATAAGATGGGAGGAAAGTGGGTGTGTATTTGGCTCTTTTTATGATTTTTAAAACTTATTCTCCCAGTCAGAGCTGTTAAGTTTTCCCACCTGTAAAATGAACACAGATACCTTTTAAAAACGATGTATCGATGATATTTCATTGCTGTCTATGCATTTGTTGCAAAGTTATTTTAAAAATACTATGCAGCACATGCATAGGAAACAGGTGTTTTATTTAAATAAAAATTGGTTATTATAAAAATCTGATTTTAGATAACAAATGATATAATTTGCTTCATGTCATCACCTCTGGGAGAGGAGAGAGCACTTTTAATTACCTCCTTGTGGAGAAATTAACACATCCATTTGCCTTATGAGTATACAATTTTTTCTTGTAATGTAGGCAACATCTCTGCACTAGAAATCTTTACAGAGAATAATAGAAAGCAGCCTTAGAAGGGACTGCTAGAGGTCATGAAGGAGATGACTGTTGCAGGAGCAGCTGTCTGTAAATCCTGCCTGATGCTAGTGTGTGTCATCTGTTCCCCAGATCTCCAGTGATATATGTCTGGTCTTCAGGCAAGATGCAGCAGAGAGCCATTTTCCCTTAATTTCTGCGTAAGAAACAAAGGTGTTTCTTTGGGTATAGTAAATAGGAAATCGTTTTCTGAATTCATAAAAACCATTTAAGTTTATAAACCTGGAAAAATGAGAATTTGTATCCATATTAGCATTACAAGCACATAGATCTTGGCTGGTTTGGGTGATTGTGTTTTTCTGCATTGACCTGAAAAACTTTTTTCCCCAGGAAAATGCAGGTTCTAGCTCTGGGTGATCTGTTCTTTTGTCTGTAGCTCTGCCTGTTCCCTGCATCTCAAGGACTTGAAGTAAGAGAGCCAGAGATGGAAGAGTTAAGAAGAAAATGCATGGCTGATCAGGTCTCATCCCTTCTTCCTAACAGCTGTCATCTACAAAGCTGGTTAAAATAGTACCACATAGCCCAGGACTGAAGGGAATCTCCTAGGTCTGGCATCCTGCTTTACCATGCAAAAAAGGCTCATTTTATTCCTGTCTTTGCTCCCAGTGTTCCTTCTAGCTGTCACAGGGGGCAAAGCTCACTGAAACTGCTGGGCCTAGCAATTCCACTGATAACAACTTGAACTGCCCAAGGAAGTGGATAAACGATGATCTGTTTAGTAAGGCAACACTGAACACATGCTAGATCATGAATGCTGAAGAGTCTACCAAGTCCATGGTAAGGCATTGTTGGAAATCATTGGTACGAGAGAAGCAGGAGGAAGAGCTTAGTAAGCAGAAGTGGGGACATAGTGAAAACAAATTACAAATACAGTCCTAAAAGACTGAGAGTGAGAATTTGTGGACTAAATGCTCATTGACAAACTATAAGCAATGAAGGTCAAGCCACTGAGGAATCCCTCAAGGGTGTTTTGAACAACTTCTTGTGAAGGGGGGACTTGTCTGCCTAACTGAAAGGATCATTGCCAGAAAGTCAAGCCTTTGCCTCAGTTTGAGGATGATTTTACTAATATATGTATCAGTCAGACATTTTCAAGTCCTGCAAAGCTGTCGGGGTACAGCCTTCCCCATGATTTAACTAGAGACACATAGACAGAGCATAATTTGCAGTGCATCATAAGGAGCACTTTTCTCGCGACTAATTAAAACACTTTCATTCATATGTATACCCACAGCAAAACAAAGTGTTCATTAAAATATTCATCCATTTAGTATGTATTAATCTAGAGTTGAATTAGCTATACGTCAAAGGGTTGAAGTTCTTCTTAAAAACAAGCTTGTGATATGTTATTCTCAGAGGAGCTCCAAATTTGGACATAACTCTAACTTTCCAATTCTACCATATGTTTTCTTTCTCATCCTTATTTTTTCCTTTTTTTTTTCCTGTGGTGATAAAATGCATAAACAACCAAATTTCTAAAATCTGAAGTGCCTCCCAAAAGACCTACTTAATATACCGTATCCTGTAACATGCAGTGTCTTGAATCCCCTTGGAAATAGACCTTGGTGAATCACCTATTGCAGTACGCTGTAGGTACATGATGCTTTGCCAGATTTAGCTCCTCTCCAGTACCCTTCCTCTTTGGCAGAAGATTCTAGTAACACAGAAACTCATAAGATAAAGGCTGTTAGACAAATATTTAGATATACCATATATGCAACAGAATTTAGACAACAGTCATGTTAGAAAATCTGAATATGGTTCACAAAGAATTGCCATATTTATAAAGGCATAGTTCATTTAAGCTATTAAAAAATCTGAAATTTTGTGAATTATATAAAAGTTTGTTAATGGTATCTTTTTAAGGAAAAGAAAGGTTTCCTTATATCACAAGTGTTGTCAAGAACAGCTATTTATAATTATCTAGTTTCTAGTTAACTGCATAGCAGTTATGTCTTATGGTTTGTGCTGTGAAGTCTGCTGTGGAGGTGATTCATATAACTCTAGACTCTCTTGGCACGAGGTTGACTCTTTGTTTTGTTTGTTTTGTGAAAAGAGGGTATTCCCACAGATGATCTAATACTGCAGCTCAGCTCTTACACTTGTAGCATTTGTCATTAGTCATGAGATACATCTGAGGAATATTAGCAGTCTCCTGACTCCAAGGAATTATTTTTCATCCTGTTTCCATGACCTCATTTCCATGGAGACCCCTATTTCTCATTACAAGGGTTCTCCCCCTTGTTTTCATGCTGTTATATGAGTACTAGAGAGTCCTTTCAGCCTGTGTAGTGTTTAGCGAGGGAGTTCTGGTTCTAAAATGACTAGTCAACACTGAAAACTCTATCTTAAAAGCCCACAAGTGTAAGGTAAAAGTGAATAATTGCCCAAAAATCCATTTGAATTAGTTCTTGCAAAAAAAAATTAAGCAAACAAAATTTTAGACAAGCAATTAGAAATAGCAAAAATTTAGAATAAAGTGGGTTACTATTCAGAATGAGACACAAAGGTAGCTTTAGCTTTATAAGTAGAGGAACAAAACCTTGGTTCATTCATCATCTTGATGAGAGCTGAAGCTTGCTTACACATGGGGGAAGAGATACATGGCATCCAACTAACACACTCAGTGCATGATCAGTGTATTGAGCAGAGTTTTATAACACAGGAATATTGCACATCCTCATACACTGGATAAGATCAGCTTCAGTATAGTTCTGAAAAAAACTGTATTAAAAAGAAATTAAAACTATAGAATCTGTTCCATTACCTAGGAAAGGGTGCCAGAAACACACTTGCACGCATTAGGTGCTTAAGTGAGAAGATAGTCGAGTATGTATTGGGGAAGAATGCATAAATAATGGAAATAGGTGCTTGTACTCAAAGTGCATTCAGTTAGTTTAGCTAAACCTTCTACCAGAACTGTGAAATAATTTCAGAATACAGTCTGCTGATTCATGGGCAAAGTTTGCAAATAAAAATCAGACAGGAAGAACCTAATAAATGGAAAAATCACAAAAATCATGCTTATATTTGTGTAACAAAACCATCTGCAAAACTGCAGTCCATTAGTCTTATCTAAATGACAAGCAATGATTTGGAGGAAATGTGAAATCTGCAGTACCAATGGAAAAAGAAAAAGAATGCATGACGGGTATGAAAATGTTCAGTTGTGCCAGTTTAACATTTAGTAAAATAAATGCTCTTATACGATATTCCATCACTAGGCTTAGATGAAATATTTGATATGATAACCAAGAGTATATTGTGTGTTTTACTAGAAAAGCTGGAGTTTATTTGAACAAGTCTGAAACAGTTGTGGAATTTACTTACACAGAGACAACACATTATGCTAACAGGGAACTGTTGGGCTAAAGCCAGTTTATTAGTGGAGTTCCTCAAGGAAGTATCTTGGAAAAGAGAACTGCTTCCATAATGGCATTAGCAGAAAATGCTAGTGAAATTAATGGATTACATAAAATTAGGAAAAGTTTTGTAATTAATAGAAAGGATGATTGAGATATCATTTGGGGAGAAGTGGAATACAATACTCAGAGTAAGAATGACTCAGTAATGAAATAATAACATAAAATATAGGATTTGAACCTCAGGATTGACTATTTTGAATAGAGAACTTGCCAGTTAAGAGCAATGGTGAGGGGGAAAATAACTGTGCGCGGCTGTTGATCACAGGTTGTGTATCACCATTAGTGGGATGTGGCAATGATCAGGATAATCTAAGTCCTAGCATATGGTTGGAAAACATTTTCAGTGCAGACAGGGAAAGATGAATAGTAATCATATACGAGTATAGCTCATAGTGAGATGTCATCTAGGAAACCATGTGAAGTTCTGGTTATGATCACCGGGGAAAGATTGATTAAGACAGAAACAAATGTAGGGAGGAATATGGACAACATGAGCACAAGAGAAAATATGTGCCCATATATTAGTTTAGACTGAACACTGCCTGCGTGTTTAGCATGTCAAGCTCCCAGACTCCTGCTAACAGGAGCAGTGGTGGGCAGGCAAAGCACTGTGTGAAGTCTGAGCACGTTTTCATGGCTGAACCCTATAACACAGGTTTCTGCCATACCAGAAGACAGAATCAGCATTTCGGAAGACCTGCCATACACCAACTCTTAGGATTTTGCGTGGTCTTCTGCCACCCTGTTAAATTCATTTATTACAGAAAAAAAAAAAGGGAAGTAGAATACTATAGGTTTTACTCATGGGAAACTGATAGCTCAAGCACTCAGCAAATTTTTACTGAAAGTTTCCAGAAAATATCAGGCCATAGCCATCTTAAGGAGCTGCTCCTATACTAATATTTCTAAATATATACATATCTATTAATTGCAAATCTTTTTCTCTGAGGACTTTGGTACAATAAATTTTTTTCAAAACCTGAAAGTGGGATCAAATGCCAAGAATATCCACTAATATTTGTACAATGAATTCTACATTCTGATTATGCCAGAACAACAATAGAATACTGAGGATTTGCACTGGTGTAGGAGAGAATAATAAAAATTAAGACGATATTTCATGGAAATTTTTATTCTTTCATTAAGTATCTAAACTTTCAAAACTGTCATTTATCATCTTTTTTGTCTTCATCCAGCTCTACTTTACTCACCATTCTTTTAGCACTGACGTTTTCAACAATATCATACAGAGTATGTCTTTCTGTCATAAGATAGGAAATAGAAATCCATTCAGAAGAGTGGCTGTTGCTTTTTACTTCACCTGCGGTGGTACTTAGGCTATCAAACAGGGATCAATACCTGTTTCATCGCATCAGAGGCTCTGTGAACAGCAGCAGAAAAGAAGCTCCTTTTCTGAGAGCTCACTGAGAGACGTGGGGTGAATAAACAAGCAAAGTAAGGAAGAGAGGACAGTTATACAACAGAGGCAGGTACTTACGTTATTATTCTAATAATTCACTGCATTATTTCAGCGTGCTTCACCCAAATTTCTTTCTTTTTTTATATATTACTAGTGTTATTACTAGTTCACTTTGCCCCTAAAAGTATAAGGAAATAATATGGAAGCTCAGCTTCTGCTTCTGAAATTTTAGTGCAGACCTGGGAAATGCACTTATTAAAGCACATTATCACATCATACACTGACTGCTTTCACCTTACATATTTTAGCTGGAAAAGGCACCAAAAAATGGTTAATTCATATTACCAAATGAGTCAGACCACTCAGATAGAAGACACTGTTCCCACAGCAGCAGCCACATTTATATTTTGGCTTTCCTGCAGTATTTTTATACACCAGTACACTGTCAAGCAGGTCTCCACTGCTGTTCCTTGGGTTAGGCGCAGAGGTTTGCTCTCCTTCGGCATACAAGTCATAAGAGCAGTCAGAATTTAAAAATCATCTACAAAGACCGTAAGAACTAGAGATATTCTTTTTTTCAGAAAGAAAAAAAAAAAAAAAAAAACAGAAAAAAAATAACAAGGGAAGGCACAATAAAAGCATAAAAGGCTGCTGCAGAGTCAAAAGGAATAATCTGTGCTCCACACATATGATGAATAGGACCAGAAATAGGAGTACTGAATTTCTACCCTGTACCCTTCTCTCCCTCTTGCTGCCTCCCTCCCAACCATCAGGTCCTTGCAAACTCAGCTCGGATTTGCGTCTTGCACAATTTACCAAATAAAGTGGAATGGGGGACAAATTTATCCTCTTAGTGCCCATAGTCAAAGCTGCCACTGTAATATGGAGGGTGAGAGCTGGAGAAGTGAAATCTGTGCTCACCCTCAGGCTGCAAACTGAATGCTGCACTACTGAGTATTGGCTGGGCCTTCAGGGTGGCTGCATCACATGAAACATAAACAACAGTATCCACTGTGACAGAAAATAGCATATCAGATCAGAAATTAAAAATTAAATCTGTCTAAGCAATTTACAGAGGTGGGTGGTTTTACCCCAGCTTTTGCTTTCAGACAAGAAAAGCCTTCACTGCATGAATTTATCAGGGTAGTCTGAGCATAGTCCTGGACTTTCATGAATATTTTTCAAGTATTTTTCAACAGCATTCTTAGGGTATATAGATACTGTGGGGGCTTTCTTTTATTTTCTTTTTTTTTTTTTTTAATTCAAGCTGTATTCTGATTATTTATGCTTCATTTGAGGATGAGAAAATCAGATGCAGTCACTTTTCAAGGCTTGGATACCTATGTCTTTTACACATAGTTCCTTGCAGCGTGGTCATGGCGCTATTACTTGAGTCCCTTCAAACAGTGCATTGAGCAACTGGAGCGACAGCTGTCAGCTTTGTCTTCCTCCTTATTTTTTCTGAGAGATGTTTCATATTTCAATAGTTAGTTGGTTTCATATTTCCATAGTTATACACAAATGCTTCCTGTCAATAAACATACATTGCTTTAAGATCAGCACAGGCAACTCATGCATGAAGGGCAGGGGGTGGTGTCATGGTTTAACCCCAGCCAGCAATTAAGCCCCTTGTAGCCGCTCACTGTCTCAATGATCGGATGGGTGGCTGAGGGTAGTTGTATGCATTTCTGTGGGAGACTCAAGAACATGCAGAACGCATCCAGGAACACAGTGAAAACTACTTGCTTTATCATATGCTTAATTTCCTTGGGTTTTGCAATCAAAGAAGAAAGAATAAGAAGATATTGACCCTTTCTGATACTCTGCCTCAAAACATAAGGCCTCTCTGAGAAAGAGGATTTGTTTTAATCTCTTGTAAAGAGGTTTCTGATAGCTTCCTGTGGGGAAGACAAACCTCCTGTCCATCCACCATGGCTTCTTGCAGTCACTTTCTGTTCTCCTCAGAGACCTACCTGGCAGTGTGAGCAGTGCCAACATCTCGCCAGCCCACTCCAAAAATCAGGGCTGGGTGCCAGGTGGGCTCCCAAGTTAGGGTAGTACAACCAGGGGAAAGTTTCCATTCAGCGTGAAAGGAAGTTTTTGTTCTATTACACACAACCACGTTGGCAGAAGGCTGCGAAGTGTTTTGTTTTGTTTTTCCTGTGGGTATATATGAAGAGAACTTTCTGTTACAATATAGGTTCTTTATGAGAAATAATTAGGCACAAAAAGGGCCCGAGGGAAAACAAGGGGAGATAATCTAACCCAGGGATGTCCCATTGCAATTAGGAATTTACAGAAACAGCATACATGTTAATGAGCATCTTCTCTGTTACCAGTTCATTTCTGATATGCCCAGTACCTTAAACCAAAAAAATAATTTCTTCATGCTTTTCTACCTAGAAAATTGAATTTTAGAGTATAAAAGGAAAAAAAAAAAAAAAAAAGAAGGATAGCAGTGCAGCTTTAGAAGAAAAAATACTCAGAAAAAATCCCTAATGTAAGAAATAATCCAAAGGATCCAAAGGTGTAACAGGGAGTCAGGGAGGATACCAAAACAGTCTCTTTCAGTTCTTATTGTTGGGCAGGTTTTTTACCTTTTTTAACCTACTATTATTGGGGTTTTTTGATTGGAGGGAGAGGCTGAATCACAGCAAAAAAATGCTTCTTAGCCTCATTAGGATATGAAAGTCTCATAGAAAGAGACATAAACTGGTAGAAATAAACAGCCAGAATACCTGATAAGCATTTCCCATTGCTGTAGCACACCCAGACAGCTACAGAACATAAGGGGAAAAACAAACATTAAGGGGGAAAATAGCTATGCCCTACTGAGGTAGTTTCTTTCTTTTGTATATCAATAAACAAAGGAAAGACATAAATTGAATTTTGTTATATATTAACCTCTTTTGAAGCAGGATTATCTTTTAGGTAAACTTAATATGATTTTTGAATGCTCCTCAGCATTTTTGCAGTCACATAGGCACTTGGAGCCAGATTGCAAGTTGATTCCTACAGACAGAAAGGCTGCCATTGTCACTGTCTGGCATCTTAGATTTAGATTACAAGCCCTTCGGTACAGTGACCTTGATGATGTTTTATGTCCACATAGGTTGGCCACCATAATTTTGTTTTGTTTCCTAAAGATATAATTAAAAGGAAACATGGATCTAACAGATGTCCTTTCTCCTAAATAATAGGACTATTATTTATAAGTAGTATTTATAATAATAAATAGCCTTCCTCCTAAATAATAAGACTAAAATCTGAAAAAAAAAACAAACCCACAAATTTGTTTACAGAAGGAACAGAAAAGTTAACAGCAGAAGTGAAGAAATCCTCTTTTGATTAACTCCCACAAATCCTGCACTCACGCTGCTGATCATATTGGTAGAGATGCCACCTGTCAGGCTGGAGAGGCAATAATGTACAAAGAGAGACATTAAGGATGTCAGAAGAGTGTTTACAGCTACCAGCCATGTACGCTCATCTGCACAAAAGCAAGAGTAGCAGCTCAGTTTTGATGAAACCAATACTGATAGGAAAACAGCTTCCACTACTCAGAGGAGACAAGAGGAGAACAGGAGGGAGATGCTTTTAAATGCAGCCTCAAAACAGCCTTTCAAGTGATGCGGGCAATTAAGACTTCACGTGACGAAATCCAGGAAATGCTGTGGTTATACTGCACCTGCCTTCTCCACACCCGAAGCAGAATGCATTGCAACAACCACCAGGAATGTATTAACTGCAGCTCTGCCTTTATACGTCCCTTTTACTGTTTTCCTGGTTAAAAATAGTGGTGTGTATAGAATATAGCATGGTGATGTTTTACAGCCCAGTTACAACTCTGCCAACAGCAAATAATAGCATTTGCTTGGGGTTTTTTTGCCATGTTATTAGAGCTGGAGGGAAGAGCTAGTAGTGGGGGGATTTTTTTCTGCATATGATAAACAAAGGCTGGAATCACCTTTGGGAAACTGTTTTCCCTTCGCAAAATACCCTTCTTCCAATTTTTCTCTCTCTCTTGTGCTTTTAGCTCTTCATGCAAAGAAGGTAATGAGAAGGAAATATCTTGATACACAGCCAGCCCAATAAAGCCATTAATCATACCAACCATCAAAGTAGAACTGAACTTTTATTGCTCTCCCCATCCCACAGCTTTTTCCCGAATTGCACCATTTCTTTTCAGGTCTGGGTCAACATCACTCTCTGCCCAGCCCTTCCCACTCCAGCTCCCGAGATACCGAGGCAATTCCCTGATGAAGAAAGGAGGAGAGAAAATATCCTAAAGGGCAAGGAAGTCCCAGATATTTCTTTTTTCCCTGGGATTCCTGATACTGTGGGACATCCTGCCGTATTGGAAATATAACCCTTTCAGCACCAATAAGCACTCTTCATCTGAGAGGGAAGTAGGGACAATGGCTCCTGCAGCACTGCACGTGCATGTTTTGAACTGAACATTGTCTGGGCTGAGAAGAAGAGAAGAGGCATTTCTATAAGAGAGCACGGTAGCCATCATCAGCTGTGACTGGGAAAAGTGCCATACTCGTTTCTTCTGTCCTTGTGGCCAGGAAATGACTCACCTTTCTGTTTCGTAACTCTAGTATGCCAGACATAATTTTTAAGATGTTCCTAGTCAGATAAACAGAAATGATACGAATCTCCCATTTCGTCTGCTGCAATCTGCAGAGCCGTGTACAGACATCTGTCTCCTGCTCTGTCTCACCACCCCTGAGACTGTGCCTCCTGAGTCCTTCCACCAGCGTTTGTGGTGGATGGGAAGAGCTTTCCTTTGCCCTTGTCAACCTTTTCTTCCTACTTGCTTCCTTATGGAGCTCACTGTTCCTCGGTTTCATGTTTTCTCCTGCAGCCAACCTCTCCCTCTGTTTCACCGAGTTGCACTCATTGAGGTATTGTCTCCCATATCAGGGAGCCCAGAGTTAGGCAAGGAGGCCAGAAAATCTTGAGTTTCCTAGATGTAACACCCTGTCTCCCACTGTATCTTTAAATTTTCATCTGAACTTTCCTAGCCGTACCTCTAAATTCACTGATCTTATCTTCTGTTGGGCAATGTTTCATACAGAAATAGTTCCAGAAAATCTTTCTCATGAATAATAGATCCTTTAAATTATTCATATAGGCATTTCCACTACCTCTACTCCTGTTGGGGTCAAGATGTTAGACTAAACAGAGCAATGACTTGGTGCAACATACTCAATGTGCCTTTTATTGTGCTTCTGTTTGGTTTTGGTTTTCTCCCTAGTCTTAATCTTAAAAGTAAACATGATTATGTTTGGAGCCCAAATAATATTGACAAAGCACAGCATACTTGCTTTTATTTATTGCCATTTTCTCTGATTTATTTATGTTTCTAAAGAGTATCATAACAGTTTGATAACCCCCTGGTGATTATCTTGACAAGAACTTTATTTGTTAATTAGGTACTGCTTACAGATTATAAATATTCCTCTATAGACTTTTCACTCAATTATATGAAGACACCAAATATATATAGAATTAAATCCAAGCAATTGTCTTTAACCCAGCATGGTAAATAATAACTAGAGGTTTTATCAGAGATCAAATGCTAGTTGCTGAGCTGGGGAAATTAAAGTAATTACAATTCTCCTGTTTTTAAGAAGAACACAGACTTCCTCTCCAGCCCTCTTTCTTGGGGATTGGCTGTAATCAGATCTCTTTGGCTTCTGAACCTCCACTTCATATTTCCTACAGATCCTCAAAACAGCTCAGTGCATATATACTTCAAAGAGGCATCCTTTCCAAGGGTGCTGGAAATGCAAGCATGCTTACAGTGTGGGACAAGGATTATGCTGATGGCATTGAAGAACAATGATTCAATTGTGTGATTATTATTCTTTCAAGTTTATATTTCAGATCTTTGAAATAAGCAAGAAGGTCCACCATCAGAATTTGCTAGCATGAATTATTCTGAAAGCTGATTAGAGGTTGAAGTAAGGGAATATTTTTCTACTTTGCTCAGATCTGAAATAATCTGTTTCAGGAAACAAACAAGCAAACAAAACAAAAAAAAACATCAAACATCCAGGACAATTTACTTCCAGTCGTGTCAGAAGAACAGCAATAGCTGATTATAGATGAATCACTATAAACATTGTTTTCTCTTTATCATGGAAGAAGGAGACATGCATAACTTTTCCCATTCAATTTGAAATAGTGTCTCATCCTGACAAGCTAAAGAAGTATAGAGACAGTATTATTTTAAATGGTCCCTCTGTTTGTTTCTGGGTCCAGCCGTTCCTCCAAATTTCTTTAACTGGCAAATGTCCATACTTGGTCTGAATGTGTCTAGAAAAACAATAGTTTTCTTTATGTCTTTTCAAATTTAATAAATTCATACCTTTTTTCAGAGCAAATCTGCAGAAAGCTTTCCTAATGTATATACAGAAATAATATGAATACTGAGATGAGACAGCTCTTCAATGAAATAGCAAACTGTTACCTTAGCAACCTGCCATCATCAGCCTGGATGTTTCCAAAGAGGTAAAATTTTGGGAGGGGACATAGAAAATAAACAAAGGGTCAATAAACAAGAAATACTGTAAGTGATCTTTTCATACTATATATTATTGATGTCAGTATCTCATCCCTTCTTTATCCTGAGCAAAACAATTCACCTGCCATGCGGCACTCTGCCAGCTGAAGAGTACTTCATAGCAACTCCTAAAGAAGTCATGACCATGGATGTGACTGGAGCTGTGCTCCATGCATAGCTGAAGGTTTTTCCTGACCAAGTACTCCTACTCTTTCAGAGTCACCTGAGGCCCCAGTGACTTCAGGGACCTGCACTTGCACAATAAAATACAAATCAAATGTGTTTAGGAACCATTCAGATCCTATAGTGGAAGCTAACAGTTATGACCTATGTCATTGGTAACAGCTCCTATATTTATTTGTGTAAATTATCTTGTGATTTTCAGTCACTTGTAAATCTTACAGGTCTTAGTTACTGAGCCTATATTCTCATGCTTAAAAGTTGTTCAAAAAGAGTTTATTGATAATTCTGCTGACTCTTTTAGAAACGTTTCTGTGGTGATTTTCTTTGTGAAAATTCAAGATTTAGAAGTTCCTTAAAGAACAAAAGTCCTTTAAAGAGAACATAGTTTCTTTTGAGGAGAGAAGGAGGTGAGGAGATAGATAGAACTGCTTCAACCTTTCTCTAATATTTTCCCCCTAAGTGGATTTGCATGGTACATTAAACTAAATGGTATTGACTTGATGTTCAGTCTAGACTTTTGAAGTATACTGGATGCCGTTTGATATTAAGCATTTATGCTGAATCAGATGCTTTGGTTTTTGCTGCACCTCTGAGTTGGGCAATGTACCATGAACGATAAAGAAATGCACCTCGCAAAAATAATTGTGTGGAAATTCCTGGCGATTGGAGCCATGGGACCAGTTTCATTACCATGGATTTAGAATTATACTTTAACATAGTTCCAAGTTGATCTTATCATGTAGGGCCTCAGAACATTGTCCTAAGAAGCACTCAGACTTTGTGTCTTTTCAGGAGGAGCAGCCCAGAGAGCTGAATGCAAGGTGAGACCCAGCCGGGCATGGGGTCACTGTGGCAGCCAAAAGCCTTCCAGAAGCTCCCACCAGGCCCACAGTGTCCTCAACCACCCTCTGGATGCCTGCAACTTATCATCCTCAATCTCTCCTCATGTGCACCACATCACCTCTTTCTTAACCTTTTGCCTTTCAGGCATTACCTTATAACTCACATCTGTGAAGAGTTCTGTTGCAAAACATTCCCTGCATTTCTAAAAGCCATTGACAGAGATCCTTTACTATTCCCCTTTTATCAGCCAGTTAAAATACCTAAAAATCTATCAGTCGAGGAACAGCAGATAACAACCTCTAAATGACCAAGACAGTGTCTATTGTCACATTTGTGCACACTGCTGGAGAAATTGTGGTTGAAAAGGGATGGCTAAATCAGGTGCTGAATACATGACAGTGGCATAAAAAACATTTACAAGCAGCTTTTTGGTGATAATAATATGTCAGGCAATGTTCCCAATTAGCTTCTTAGATTAATTAAAATGCAAATTTTAAAATATGTTAACCTTTTTAAAAAAAAGAAAATCTCAGTTGTAAAGTTAGTATTCAAAAGCAAAACTATTTATATTACATAACATCTGGGAGGGATGGCATGCATGAAATGTGTTTGGAATTATGATGTGGTATCTATAGTGCAATTTAAAAGCCATTAATATGATTTAACTAAAAATAATTCTATAAAAGCTAGAGAAATGCTCTGGATTCCTGGACCAGCAAATAACTCCACGGTGTTCATTTGATGAGTCACCACTCCAAGCAGGAACAGCCTCTAAGTGGAAATGCAGGGAAATCAGTGCACGCCACCCAGCATTCTGAAAAAATGACTGGTACTAGAGAGCACTATATAATCAAATAAAAAGTAATGTTGTTATGTAACTGTCATAGGATCATGTTCTTTCATTTCCATTTTTTTTTTTTAAAAAAAAAAGGAAACCAAATGCATTAGTGAAAGATTATCTGACAGAAGTCCTTGAAACTATTTCAACAGCCAGGTAACAACTGCAGCAGCCAGTATGTAGAGAGAAACGAAATGTTTGTGCAAATATTGGCTCTCCTTTTTTTTTCCTTCTTTCAAAAAAAAATTGTGATTGCAAAAATACTTCCAACTGTATTGCTGACAATGTATCTTCAGATGATATCCACTTTGATAAACTTAACAGATATTAACTGAAGCTTAAGTTAGAGATTCACAAGATTCACAATCTCCATGAAAAAGAAAAAAAATATGTTTTCCTTATTGTGCATTCTGTAATGTTCCGAGTTTACATGATCTGTATCCACAGTTTTCAACTTTATGCAAGCACGTTTGCAATATGGACAAACTGCTCATCAGGCAAGATAGAATCACCAGCTGGAATTACTTTCTTCCAATGGTATGCTTGAAATGAAAGCCAGATGCATGATCCACCCTTACCATTTCTCTGCTGGAGAGCTTTTGGGCCAGCTCTGGGACAACCCCTTAGTTAAATTTGCGAAAATGTTGGCTTGACTTGCCAACTAAAGCTAGTTGGCTGGAGCAAGACCAGGGAAGAGCAAGACCAGGGAAGGTACCATCTCTCCTGCCCTTGGCTGCAGCAGTATTGCACAACCAACCCCCAGATGCCTAAGGGGGTCTTGCATGCCTTGTTTTCACTCTGAACTCACCCGCCTTCCATTTTCAGCATTTGTATCTATCTAATTGCAAATTGTTGAGTGGCCCATTATCAAAATGTCACTCCCTATATAACCACAGAGCAGCGTAACTGCTCGTTTTCCATGAACAGCAAGGGAACAGCAATTTTTACCCAAGATTTTGTTTGAATCCATGACACTAAATTTAAGAAAAATGGTTAAACAGCACAAGAGTCCATTCCCTCCAGTCTACAAACCCACCTGTTTGAGCAATGCTGGTTTACAATCACATTTTGAGGCTGAACAAATGGACATTTTTAAGGTAACTATTGTGACTACTGATTCTGGCCCACTCTAATTTCTTCATTTAAACGTTTTTTGATCTCATGTCAATTGTTTTTTTGGAAGTCATTATATTACACTGATGTTAAAAGAACAAGTAATATGCTCAAGAATGCACCAAATTAGTTAATACTTTTTTGCTTGCCATTTTAAATTGCCCTCCTTTATTGTTTATAAAAATACATTCATAGTAGCTACTTCATTATTATGCCTGAAACAGCTAAGAGGTTTACAACTGCCTTTGCGTCATATTTATTCTCTGATATTCAGACAAAACATTAATTGGAATTTCTTTTCTAAGGTATTTTAAAGCAAACATTAATGACTGAGAAGGTCCTCTATACAATTATTCCAATATTTTAATTTTAAGCAGAAAGCCTAACTACCTAATTAGAGAAATAGTCAGCAATAAACATTTAGGAAATCAAGTTTCAGTGGTTAAGAAAGACAATAAGCAGTATTTGATGGATGAACTTAGTCTTTTCAAACATATATTTTCAGCAAAAAACCTCCCACTTCCTCCAAAATCATTTATGTTGATAGATCAAAATACCATTTCATGAGAAAATCCAGGAGAAAGGAAAAGTAGAAGAAATACATGAAAGATTTTCCTCTGAGATTTCTCCATAATTATTTGATGGCAAGAAGCTGTATGGGAGTGTGGTGAAGTGATGTGCTTTGGAGCTGCTCTTTGAAGCTTTCAGCAGCAAGTGGCTTCCTCCCCAGCATGTGTTTTAAATGTTTTGCTGGATTACAGTCCACCTGCACAGAACTGTTCTGACCTTTTTACCCTTTCAATATTTTAAACATTTGACCTGTTTTCCTTCCTGCAGTTTTGCTTCCGAGAATGCTCTTGAAATAATTATGTAAATGTCATCTTAATGCATTTTCACTGCCACATGCATTTGCAGCCCCCTTATGATGTTATCTTTTCAGAATGCCAGAAAAACATGAACCAGATGTGCTGAGCACAAAATACAACAGCAGGGATTTCCCTCACAGCAATCATGATATGGAAGTTCTTAGGGGTTTGTCATGAAGTAATAGGGCTATTTTTAGTAGCAAGAATATAGCACAGGTAACAGAGTTTGAAGTTAGGCATATTAAGTATATATAAATATTTACTGCACTGAATAATACTGGACGGCAAGCAAACACTTCAATGGTGAAAGAAAATTCAACCCAAAATTTCCTTGGTATTTTAAAATTTGCCACTAGTACTATGTGTTCCTTTAATATTTATAGGTAGCTTATTTTCTGCATTCGTTTATAGTATGAGTACGGTAAAAAGGTGAATGACAGAAGTTGAGCTTAGACTGTTGGCATCCCACATAATTGTATATTGACATTCATTAGTCAGTTGACTCTTGATATTGCGCCAACTGACTAAACACTGGTTCTATATTTGATTGCTGAAGACCTTTGTTTTAGACCTCCTTGGGTGAAAGCACAACCAAGCCTTTCAGTCAAAGTGTCTGTTGCCTGTGACAATTTGTTTATGTGTGTTGGACCCATTCCTAAATAGCATCATCTCTTCGCAATCCCACTCCATAATCAAAAGCAAGAATAGTACTGGCTCCTTTCTATCACTCTGCAGCAAAGAGTGACTTTTATTATTTCACTTGCTTATATAGTACCCAGTGCTGTGGGAGCCAGACTGGAACTGAGGTCTTTAACTAGTCCTGAAGTTCACAGGAAGGAGCAGGGATGTGCAGACAGTCCTTTGCCACATAACCCAGTCTTTTACCCACCAATGCTAAAGGCAAGTGAACTGCCCCGTTTCTTCTTCTGCATTAAATCCACGTCTAGCCATAAAAACAGTAATAATATCAATGGCAACTGCAGAGTGACTACAGTTTCTGCTAAAGCTACATTATGTGGAGTATCTCCTACAAATTGATCCATTTGACCAGAAAAAGTTCTAGTTTGACTTAATGCATTAGAGTCCTCAAGGTATAAAAATAAAGCGATATTGTATAGCTTTTTACAAAGACACGGAGAGCTTCTGCTTAGTAGTTTCATTCTACTTTTTTTTTTCCTTTCACTTTTTAATTATGTTTATACTGGGCTTAAGCCTTGCTCCATAAAGCCTGCCACAGACTTGGATGGTTATTCTATCTTTTGACAAAATGTTGGAGTTGGCCGCGAGTTCGCACACATCTGCCATTTGACCTCTGTGAATTACAGCCGGATTAAGGTATGCCATGTCTTATTAGCTTAATGGTAGCTGAGTTAGAGAAATCTGCACTCTAATGCACAGATTTCTTTGGCTGTTCATGACTCAAATTCTGTTGAAACTTCTCAGGATTGCTCTTAGCACCAAGCCTAAAGTTCAAACACAATTCTCTAAGACACCCTGAGATGGACAAGTAGGACTATAGCACAGTGTCCTCAGACCATGTGTTTCGTATGTTCAAGAGGATGAAGTTTTCTAAGGCAGAAAGCACAACTTTAGCACATTTTTGAAATCTGTCATAATCATATGGATTTGTAATGTATAGTCATTTCTAAACTTAGGTCTAGTTAGATGACTATAATAGATCCTAAACACATTTCTGAATCAGTACTGAACATGTCTGTTTTGGACGAATGTAATTTCTGTGGGCAAAGCTTGTTTATGGTAGGGAGAAAAAAATCAGTGCTGTGGACTGTGAAACAGTGACTAAACACTGACGAGAGGTTTGACAGAGGTTTGACAAGGCTCTGATAGACTGGCAAGAATATTTCAGATAGACGATGCAGGGGTGTAGTCTTGCAGTATGGGTATAAAAGCAAGAGACACACGGGAACATGTCAAATTCTGATTCTCTGAAATCACTGGCAAAATTCTCACTGAATTAAATAGGACCAGAACTTCATCCTACATATTAATATGTGTATGCTTATTGGAAAATGTACAATTCTAGCCTACAGAATCGGGGCAAATCAAAAGTAAGAGTCCCATGCAACCTTAGTTCTGTTCTATCAAACCTTATGATGTAGTCTACTCTAACAGTTCTACACAAGATTATTTCCATGGTATCTCTATCATTGAGCTCCTTTCTGCAATGCTGATTCGAATTGAAGAGATTCACAAGTACTGACTATAATGATAATAACAACAAGGTTTGAAAAACATTTTTAATATGAACTGTTATCTTAGAACATAATTATAAGGACTTAAGCATAATATGTGACTCTCCAAGTCATGAAAACATTTTTCTGTTGTCTTCAGAAAACACAACTGAAATCAAACCTGCGTTACAACAAGTCTGCATTTTAAGCATCAAGGCAAGACCTCTGGCTCCTCTCATGTCCCTTTTCTCCGACCCCTGACTTTCAGATAAATAACCTTACAAGGGAACCATAAGCAGAAGGTGAGAGTAGGCTCCGAGAAGTCTAGGGAACGCAGAGAAGAGCATGGTCTGAGAGGAAGGACTGTGCAGAAAGGAAATGAGACACTTCCAAAGCTGGTCTGGTTCTCCAAGCCCTTTCCTAGTGAAATCCCTGGGAGACGCGCCATGACATCCTCCAGTCCTCTCAACGGTCCTCACCTTGTGCTTCTCAACAGTCAAGATGTTGTGTTCTGCTGGACCTCTTGCACTGGCAATAGCATTTTGCTTTGTAAGCAAACAAGCTGTGCTTGCTTTTCCTTCCATGACTTGAAATAAATAGCATTTTGATTTTGAATACAAATAAAACTTAACATAGGAAAAAAATGTGCTTGCAGATGCCGAGACATGCCCCACCACTCTATTAACTTTTTTTTCACTTTCCCTACAGAAGTTGTTTCTGTCAATTTATTTTCATTTCAGCTGAGCAAAAAGGGAAGGAAAAAGCAGGTTGACACAGATGGTTGTCAGCGAAGTGATGATTGCAGCTGAGAATGGGTGTACAAAAATATACAGCTTGCTAAACTGTGTATTGTTTAGCTTCCATGTGTATGAAATGTCAAAAGAAATAAAATTTGGAGAATATATTTAGTAAATTTCTTTTAAGGATTGTTAAAATTATTGCTTTTAAATGGAAAGGTGGTCATATGTAAAGGAATCACAATGCAGAAAACAGAAAATGGAACAAATCCTGCACCTAAAACTTCTAAAAATAGAACAAAGAATAAAGCTAAGCCCCTAAATATCTGGTCTGGTTTGAGAGCAATTTGCAACTTTTCTAAGTGCTGTGCATCCAGAGTCCCATTGGGGTCACCCAGAGAGCGATTATTGTACTTCAAAATCAGATTAATTTAAAGGTCTGGATGCAGATTTTTGAACCTTACCTTTAGGTTTCTGTGTTTAAAGGATCTCTTGGGTCACACAAATTACCACAACATTGAGCTTTAATAGACCAAATAAATTTAGTGATGAGGAAAATTCAAAATAAACTGAAATAATCTTCTTCAAGTTTGTTAGCCTTTGTTAGGTAGGGGCAGGCTTTGTCCACACTGGAAAGCTGCAGGATTTTAACTACAATTGATCTTATTTTAACTTAGATCTATCTTGAAGTAAGGCTAAGCTTAATGTAGACACACTCAAATCGATTGTAATATTGCCTGTGTCAATTTAGCTAATTTAAATGTACATGCATTAGCAGATTGCATCGGTTCAACTAGATTGATCTTTAAATTGCTTTGTCTAAAGTTGTGCCATTTCTAGGGAGCCATGGACTGTGTTTGGAAGAGAGGGCTGCCAAAGTTACTTACTTTTCTCCTATCTGTCAGCTCTGCAGAGTACTGCCCCAATCAGTCGATAAATATATCAGTATAGCCACTTATCAACTGATACTCATAAAACTGTACTGAAATTTCCTGAACGTTCCCCAGAGAAAAGCCATTGAGTTATACACATAACTATTTCAATTCTACTGAGATTAGCTAAATTCTACTAGGCATAAATTTGGATCACAGGAGACAAACCATTGTCTACATATGTTTTATAGTCAGAATTTAGGTAAATAAATCAGTGATTACCTTTGAATGTTTGAAATTCTTTCTGTTCTTGAACTGCTGACTCTATGAGCTCCAAAGAAACCTACAACCAAGTGTAAACTAATTTTAAATTGCATGTCCTTCCCCTAGCAGCTTTCAGAGCAGTAATCTCACCTTCATTCTCGTGGGGTAAAAATCAGGCACAGAAAATGTGTGGGATAATGAATTTCTCTTACTTTGCCTGATCATTAATAAATGAGGTTATTTTCCTCCTTGACTCCTGGAATTAGACGTGACACAACACCTTAACACAATCAGTTTGTTCTGAAACCCTGATAATAGGAACCCATCTGCTTAGAGACATAAAGGAGAATTCATTATATGCCCAGTAATTACTTTCAATGCAACATAAAGAGATTGCATGCACAGCTTCTTAGAGTTAAACATGCTGTTAGAAAGAATACCTTGATGTGTAGGAATAATAGGAGTTCAAAAAGGTGATAGCTAATAATGACATCTAAAGATTTCTACTGGAAAAATATATATTGTGCCTTATCATTCCTGTCCCTAGCTGCAGAGAAACTCAACATCTTTGTGCAAAAGGCTGTTCATGAATGCCTCCACTGAAGGTAATTCTTTTCTCTGTCTAGCTGTATTATGATGAACAATAACTTGTAAAAAATGTACATCTTTCTATAAAGAAGGAAGGATAAGATGTCAAATTTTGAGATCGGGTGTGATGCCTAATCCTTGTGGCTTCCCCCCAAAGCTGGCAAAGCCTCAAAGTGCTGTGTCAGGAGGGAGATTTTATACATGATTGAACACCAAGTATTAAGGCCACATAAAGAATGGGACTGTCGAGTTCTGGAGCAAGCCTTTTCTGTTTTCTTACTAGAAGAACGGCACCAAAGCCTTGAAGGATGAAGTGAAATGAGCTGGGCTAAGTGTCAGAAGAAGGTGACTGGAACTTAATCTGAGAGGAGGTGGGAAGAGCCAAAATAACAATTCTTTGGTCTTCCTCACATACCATCCAGATGGTCCTCGCTAATTATATTTCCTCTTGTGATTTTGGCTATCAAACATGTACAAATATTTACAGTGGATGAAAATACATCTTTGTTTAAATGTCACTATTTTAATTGTGCTTTGAACAGTACATTTCCAGCATTTTTTATTATATTTTCATTTTATGAGCTGAAGTCCTCCAATTTTATTTTTCCACTTCCATTTCATTTCTTTATATCTTTCATTTTGATGAAACATGGCATGCTAAGAGACCATTATTTTTGCACATTAAGCTGTTTTTAAAACTGTCTAAATCTTCCTTTCAGTCAGGCATGAAATTGCTAAGACAATTAACATGCTTGAGGTTGAAAATATACTTAAGTGGTTTGTCAGCTCAGGCCTTAAATATGAGCTTATGCCAGTACATTTAAGATACTCTTCTTTGACTTGGCTCTTTACTTCTAAGACTTTCAGGCTCAGTAAAAACAAGAATATTCTCAATACAGTGATGAAAGGATTTGCTGGAGGATTCTGTAGCAGATAGATTTTCCAAAAGATAATACCTTCTAAACATGATTAAATGTCACTCTCCTGAAGGATTTACCTCTTGGGCCCTGTGGATTACAAACTATTTGGCCTTAACAGAACTCTCAGCCTAATGACATTTTTCCTTCTTTTTTAATTATACAATAAAAGCTCTCACACTTGCTGTAATTAAATACCCAATGACAATTTAAAAACAATAATGTTAATGATATATTCTTGACAGAACTGCAAGTATAATCCTATCTCTACTGAGATCTATGGTAAAGATGCCACAGTCTTCTGTGATGACAGGATTTTGCTCTCAGACAGGGTCATTGCATTCTGCATGTATAAATTCCTCTTACATTTACAATTTTTATTGTCAAAGCAATGATCAGACTTCCACTAGTGTTGGTAGAAAGCCAACCCCTGCACAAATTTGCCATTAGCAAATATATTACTTTGTTCCAGTGATACTCAAAAGACTATGCACTTTCTACCAGGCTTTTCTTGTTCAAGACCAGGTCCAGGAGAAGCACACTGACAAGGTTCCCTTGAAATGGAGAAGGAAAAAGCACCCCCAGGATAGTACATCTGGGGCAGGAGCAATATAGAGGGAGAAGCAGCTATGAGAAGGCTGTACTGGTCCTGCAGTGGACCCTGGTCACAGAGGTCCCAGGGACTGTGAGGGCAGTGAGACACCAGAACAGAGAAGTTGTGCATGCCCCATCATTGAAATGCTAAAGGTCTGGCTGGATGGTGCTTTGAGCAACCTGATCTAGTGAAAGATGTCTCTACTCACAGCAGGGGAGGTGGACTAGATGAACCTTAAAGGTCCCTTCCAAACCAAATCATTCTCTCATTCTATGAGACTATGACTTGTCAAAGCTTCCCAGGACCGAACAGACCCCTTCTGTGCTGGTTCAGTGCACTGCCCCCATCCCTGTACCAATCCGACCACTTCCACTTGCTGCCTTCACACTTGTCTCCTCCACCCACTCCACACCCCATCTACAAATTTCCCTCATCTGGAGGACAACTGCACAGAGAAGAGGTGCAGATACCTACATGCTTTGGGAGAAGAGGTGTGTTACAGGTAGCTTGAAAAGCACAGATCTAGCCCATGCCAGAGGGGCTCCTCTACCTTGGGGTTTACAGGATTCCTGGATCCCATATGTAGTTCAGCTGAAATTTTTGCATAGTGTTAAATGTGGCATAAATAGATTATTTATAACCGGTAACACTAACTCAGTATTTTTTTCAAACCCTTTAAAGAAATTCAGAAAGGCATGTGTTGAAAACAACTTTCTACATTAATTGCTGCATTTTAATGCTGTTTGTTTTAAGATAAACTCTGTGAGTTTGTACACTGTCATTCGGTGTAATCTGTTCTGCTATTAAATACAATTGAAGAAGACTTATTAATAGATGAATGAGTTTCTAATATTAGCTGATATCAACTGTCTAGTTTGTCAGTCAGGAAGAATGATGGATGGCCACAGGGGGGTATTGGAGATACTGGGTACGCACACTGTACTGCTATCTACTGTGATTAAGTTTTATGTTACATATTTCAGAGTAAAAATTTGCCTCGGTAGTTTCCCTATGTTGAATTAAAAATACCTGAAAATTCACCTATCTCTCTAGGTTTGGTTTTTCCTCTCTGTCAGAGAGAGTAAATAAGGTCCACCCAAATATTGTTTTAAAATACATATTTTTAAATACTACAGTCTGAACTGCAAAAGTTGGCTAAATATAATAGATTGGCAACAGTTCTAGTTTTGAGCAAGAACTGCTAAAATAACAATAGAAACCAAGGCAGTAATTAGATTTGGCCAAGTATATGGATTGTTTGAAGATGCCATAAGTACGCAATGATTCACCCCCACTAAAACTCTGGTGCAATCTTTATGCTTCTTCTGTGACCGATGTTAGTTTGAATGAAAAAAAAAGATAAAGAAAGGCAGCAAAGATGGAAATTATTCAGAATATTAATTACCTGTATGATATCTCCAACTCAAGAGACAATTTCCAGTTCCAAAAAATGTTCACAATGCAGTAGAAATTAAAATCCTGTGAGGACATTTCCAGTTTGCTATCTAGGGAATTTAACCTCACAATTCAACTAGAAGGAATCAATAATCTTAATCCATCTCTGCCATTCTGAATATTTACCTCCTGAAGTTGGCTAACAGAGATGAAACAAAGCTATGTGCAGGTTTCTTTTGAAAAGAAATAAACAAAGAGGTTTTCAACACCCAAAGGGCAGTTTAGGAGCAGCGCCAGGTTCATATCAGTATGACTGTGAGTTCCCTGTGTTCTGTTTCAAAAGCCTTTCATGCCAATTTATGAACTAAAAAAAAATTATATTGATATAGCTTTAAGAAATTAATTTGAGAATAAAATAACATTTATGTTTGCAAGAATTTGTTCATCTAATTATTCGGGTCAAAATGTACTGGTTTAGAAGACATGTGAATGCACTTCAGTCTGTCTCCCAGAGGCAATAAAGAAAAGCTTTTCCTACAGCTGGATTGGAGGTTTTTTTCCTTTTTCAACTAACAAATCAGATCCACTGGGAATCCAGATCAGTGAATATGGTGTTTTATCGTAAGCTCGTATGTCCTTGACAGATAATCATGAAAAAGATGACAGTTCACAACCAAAGTGTCTGCCAATGTAGAATCTGCCTTATGAAGACCTCTTCAAATTCCCTCCAACAGTGTACATTTAGAGAATAAACAATCTTTCAGCTTGTAAAATGTCATGAGGTCTCCCCCCACAATTCTGCCAGTCCTTTTTGTGTTCAATTTTAATGTCTCAAGCAATTCTCCCCATTCAGGCATAGACCTGTCAGATACTTGTAGATGATCATTATCTTCAGCTGTGACAGGAGGCCACAATGTGCATCACAGAATTAGATTTTGTTTCGCTGTGCGTTGCTGCATAACCTGACATATCAACATGAATTCATTTAATTTAATTTATCCTTCACTGTTTTTGGAATGCATATTAGCAGGAAGTCAATGCATGGTTTCTTATTATGACCTTTAAACTATTTAGTTCAGTGGTTCTGGTCCAGTCTGGCAATTTACAAAACCTCAGCAAACTTTTTATATTTTCTATTTTTAGCCAGTTTCTAATATCATTTTTGATCCTTGATAAAGAAATCTGGAATTTTGGGCTTCAGTCCTTAGAATTTCATCAAATATTAGTTTTGAAGCCTAAATCAGGTTTTCATCCTATGGAAAATGTCTTATGTACAGCTGTAATGCTGCTGTCACCATGCACCAGGAACTACCTGAGAATTTATTTTTTTTTAGTAATGCAGTTATTAAAGGGAGCAATTTTACAACATTCCTTAAGATTCTGTGTAATCCTTCCAAAAAATTTCCAAATGTGTCCATCAGGCCATTATGAAATCACATTCTTTGAGTCTGGTACTGCCCTGCCTCTCTGTGCTTCTCCCTTAGGCTCAAGAGTCATGTCCCTTTGCATTGGATCTGCCTCTTTCGTGCCTTTCCCTACGAAAACAAGAATATTGACAGATGTGGTAGTATCAGTGCACGATCTCTAATTTGCAAAGGGACTAATATCTATTCCCTCTGTACATGGATAAATATATTACAAGATTTTTCAGCTGCATGTTCTAAGGTCAACAGTGCTGTAGGAATCTTTTCAGTATTATCCGGTTTATAAATCTACCCGCTATTTTTTTAAATATATATAAAGCATAGTCTAAATTACCAAGAAATTGCAATTTATTTATATTTATATTATTTATTTCCCTGTGAGAAATACAAAGTTTAGAGAACTATGCCATACAACATCAACAGTATCAGTTTTGCTTTTTATGGGGAGGGAGGGAAATACGGAAAGGTCAAAGACTAAATCACGGGGTTGCAGAGGGAGGTCACTGGGGTCACAAGGATTTGCTGCTTTCACAAAGGACACTGCAATCAGTAATCTGCTGTCATGCTGCATGTACTGCTCTTTAAGCAAGTTTGACACTGATGCATGGGAAGCAATCTGAGTAGGGAGCTAAAAAGACAATTACTACAAACATATAAGTACACTAGAACTGTGATGGTGTTAAAATAGAAGGAACACCAAATCCTTACAAACAAACAAAAAACTAACCAACAATAACAACAACAAAAAAAAACCAAAACAGAAGAAAGCACTATTTGCCACTATAGGTGGTGTGCCAAATATATACAAAGGATGCTGGAGCAAACTAAATTATAAAATTATTATCATTAGCATCATCACAATTTGAGTGGAGATTTGAAAAGCCAAGGAGCAGCTGGGAGTAGCATCAGACAGCGTGTATCTGAATGAGCATCCATTCATTTCGTTTGTCTCATTAATCTAACCAGTTTGTTTCCTGCTAGCCGCATCAACCCTAACAAAGTTAGATACATTGTTAGCAATGATATTTGAATAAGTAAATCAGAATTGATTTTAGGGCTCAAATTTGGAGCTGATCTGTAGAATTAAAAAATGCCATAGGTTTACAGGATTGGTTTTCAGATGAACAAGCTTAGATCAGCCACAAGGGCTTAGGCTGCCCCAATCCCCCAGCCCAGCACTAATTGCAGCTCCGCCATTAGGGTTTTAATTAAATGTCAGGGATGGGGAAGGAGGAGTCAGTGCTTCCATGAGTGGCTTGCTCTGTACATTGCCTAACCCAGCCTGCTTCATCCTTCCCTATCCAAACGGGCTTTCATTCTATCGATGCCATTTACTTCTTACATCATAGACATAAATACTCACCTGAGCTGATTTCATCTACCTAGATGAAGCCATTTATTTAAACACCAAACTGTCCAGACATAGATGAGTTTATTATACCTTCTTCTGGTTTTGTTTTTTGGGTTTTTTTTTTACTTCTGTAGTGTACAAAATATTTCTACAGACATTTGCTCAGACTCCCCTGTTGACACATTGCTCTACCATGTGTCACACCAATATCGTGCAATGTTGATATGTCTGTTGTCAGAAGTACGACACGGCATATACAGCTGAGAGGTGACAGTTGATCTGAAGAGCTGCAGATTTACATCCTTTGAAAGTGGGGTCTGAGAGCACTTGCCTTTAATTTATGAAAAAGCTTCCCCCCAAAAAAAAAATTTCAAAAAAATTTACATAGCATTCTGTGCTTATATATAATAATATTTAGTGGTTTCCTTCAACAGAGCATTCATAGGTTTTTTTTGTTCCCTTGTGAGATCAGTGAACTTGCCTGAAACCAGCCCAGAGCAGTGGTTCATACTGCTTGAGCTGCCTAAAGGTGAGGGCCTGGCAAAAGTCCTGGAGAACTGCCCCTGAGCATGTTTCCCATAAGGACTGCAAAAGGCTGAAGGCTTGACCCTGCAGAAGTCACTGGCTTTACCAGGGCTAAGATTTCCTCCTTGATCCCTGCAATCAAACAGTTAGCAGGTATTTTTAATCCCTTTGCAGATTTCCAAACTTTCCAAGTCCCTACAGGTATTTTAGACTAGGCGGCAAACTTTACAATCAGCCTAACTAGATGCCTACTTTAAGTCTGCAGAAGCATAAATGCTTTTTTTTTTTTTTCCCTGAATCAGATACTTTCATAGCTTAATGCTTGCAGTCAAAAATGACACATCTCACTTTTACAGTTGTGCAAACAGATAAAATGAAAGAGACGAAATTGCAGTAAAGATTTGGGAGAGGCAGGGTCACTCTCTCTACCTCATTGTCGCAGCCAAAAGGATATTTGTATTGATTCTGCCCCTAAGAGTAATTGAATTAAAACAATTTCACTCATCTCTGTTCCCTCTTTTGTGAGCCCTGTCAGATGCTCTCAGACATTTGATGCTGAGAAATGCACTTTGCACTGTTACTCAGCAGCACTCAAACTCCCTAACAATACCAGACTCTAGCTGGGTGAAATTCAAAGCTGAATGCTTCAAGGGACCATTATTACTAATGGGCTTTTTTATTAGAAACTTTGAAATCCAATAAAAGTGGTAGGAATTTAAAGTGCAAGGAAGAGAGGCACTGAAGTTTTTGAGTATCATTAAAGAATGATATTACATTTTTATGAGATACTTTGGTCAGGTTACAGCTCATCACAGAATAGACACTGAGAATTTTCAAAACCATCCAAGTATCTCAGAAACACAATGTAGACTTCCAAGCTGAAATACGGCTTTAGCAGTCTAATTTAAAAAACATTGACCCTGTGCCATAGTCTTGCTGCTAAGTGACAGGAGAAAATGTAAAAGGCTGGGACCAGAATCCAGCTAGGCTGCAGTATCCCTTGCAAATATTTATCTGTCAATACCCATATTACCACTATGCTAAGAGACCCCATCTCAGAGTATGGTCTAAGCATCCCAGAAGCTGCACAAATGCCTACAAGGAAATAGCTCAGAGGGACTTAGAGGGATGCTTAGATGTCGACTGCCATCTGAATGTGTATGGTTCACTTTTGAGGGCCTAAAGAGCTTCATATATATTATGTGCTCACAGTCCCAATTTAAGCAATGTAAATCAGCACATTTTAAAATTTCACCAAAAAAAAGGCAGAGGTGCTTCAATTCAGAGGCCAGGTTATTGCATTTTGACCATGTCAGTGCAAACAACAGAGCTGAAAGGCTGGTACATCCTCACACAACCGCTACTCATGGAGATGTTAAGAACCAAATTACACAGAAACTATTCTAAACCTCACTGTATAAGTAAAGTAATACTCTCTTCAGTAAAGCAACTTGCATATTTCCACAATACCAAGAAAAATCAGTTCTTATCTGTCATTTGTGAAAACTTGTAGCAATCCCAGGCAGAAACTCACATTACACAGCAGGAGTATGTTTACTACTCGGCTGTCACTTTTGCTTGGACAATATATTCAAAAAATATTTCCCAAGACTTTATAAGCTTTATGTCATCCTGCTGTCTATTTTTCTTCGAAAACAGGATGGAAAACTCTACCCTATTATTAGAACTTCTCCTTCATAGGTGCAGGTATAATTATTGGAACCAAACTTGCATTTTCTCAGCTGCTCTGTAAATGCACATCATCTTGTCATTGTGAATACACATGAAATGTATCAAGTTGTATTTATATCCTTCCTCCTGCAATGTAATATACATACAAAAACACCCTACAGTGAGGTTAAGAGCCTCCCAGTTGCTAAGAGCCCCAATAGACATACTGCACTCAGGTACCCAGAGAACACCCTGTAAGAGAAGAAATAACCTGATCTTCTGCAATGTGTTTTTATTCTCAAGAGAAGGACAGTCACCCCTGTCTCTTAATTGGGGATCTCCAGCATGTAATCTAGGCATCTTCAGCCCTGAGATTGCCTCAATAATCTTATATATCCCAAGGCTATTGAAGGCAGGTTTTACTTCATTTATGTAGACTTTGACTGGGAGAACTAGGTTCTTGTTTGAAAAAGCCATGAAGGTGAAAGACTATATAGCACACAGCCAATCTAATCTCATGTATGTGCTCGATCAATCCTTTCATCCCTTTCATGTTATTTCATTCCGGCTGAAGTATATAAAATTGGAAAGAAATTAGAAACTGTACCGTGCTTAGAAATTTCAAGATGCAATAATAGCAATATGATAGCTAATAATAGGGACATAGGAACATAATGTGATCCCTAGGTGTAACAAAACAATCTCACAATTTAGACAATACCGTATCTATCATAAGGCTTTCTATTATAATTTTGTACTGGAAAGTGAATCTAATAATTCAGTGTCAAATACAAAAAGAGGAAAATAGCTATTGATTAAATAGCTGAAAATTTAAAAGGCAAAATAGATTTTTACACTATTTGTCACTTCTAACATTCACATGGATATGTTCCCATTCACAGAGTTTCCTGAAGCTTATATAAACACCCACTCTGCTACTAAGTTTATTATCCATAGAAATCAGTTTCTTGGCTTGCAGAGGTGAAAGCTAACGCATTCCTGAATCTATTTATCTTGCAGATTTTCAGATGTTCAGGTTTGTTTGTTTGCTTCCCCAGGCGATACTGCATTCTTCTTCAGTGACTTGGGCACTCGGGCTGGAAAATCTGACACGGGTTATAATAATAATACAAGGTCGGAGAGTGATGACATGCATCTGGTGAGCTGCAGCAGGATGGCTTGGAACGCTTCTGGGTAGCCGACATCTTCTGCCTTTTTTCAAGCTCAGAAGTCGTTTTTCTAGGACTCTCCCCATACAGGTACAAACAGGGCTTATTTCCGAGTTTGTTTGAAGACAAACAAAGACCTCTTGGAACAGGTCCAGCGGAGGCCCATGAGGATGATCAGAAGGATGATAAACACCTCTCCTATGAGGACAAGTTGAGAGAGCTGGGGTTGTTCAGACTGGAGAAGAGAAGGCTCTGGGGAGACTTTATAAGAGCCTATGAATATCTGAAGGGAGCCTACATAAAAGCTGGAGAGGGACTCTACGAGGAAGTATAGCAACAGGACAAGGGCCAATGTTTTTAAATTGAAAGAGGGGAGATTTAGATTAGACACCAGAAAGAAAGTCTTGACAGTGAGAGTGGTGAGACACTGGAACAGGTTGCCCAGGGAAGTCATGGATGCCCCATCCCTGGAGGTGTTCAAGGCCAGGCTGGATGGGGCTTTGAGCAAACTGCTCTAGTGGGAGGTGTCCCTGCCCATGGCAGGGTGGTTGGAACTCGATGATCTTTAAGGTCCCTTCCAACTCTAACCATTCTATGATTCTGTGAAGGTTATCTATACGCTTTTCTTTCATACTTACAGACATTTAATAAATCTTATCTGTCATTTCATGGATCAGTAGAATATACATGCACTTCATTACATGCTATTATCCTTTTTTTAGTCTCTGAACCGCCTTTCCATTTGACTGGCCTAGTATTTTGTGACTGTGATGATACTTTTGTATCACCAGCACACTTTATCATCTCACTGTTCAGCCCTTCTCACGGAAACCACGAAAATATGCAGAGAGAATCCTCCTTCCATTTACAAGACTGGCTGTTTAATTTCCAGCCAATCTCCTAATTTAACTTCTCTCCCACACTGCAATTTCTGGCAGTATAACCAGAACAGAAATCAAACGTGATGATCTGTCATCATTATGTTTCCTTGTAAGTATTCACTAGAAACCTAGGAGGCTTTTTACTTCTCTAAGGAAAGATCGCAGATGGTCAAGGTCCTTTGGTTGCTTTCTTGCAAGTGCAGGGAGCTTCTGTTTCCAGCCATATTGAGTGAGAACAGAAGATGCTTATCAGTAGCTAGAATGTTTCATATCACAGCCAGCTGTCCAAAAGCCTCAAGTTTAAACTGGTCATTTAGATGTCCTCTGTCATCAGGATGGAGAATAACTTTCACCCTTGGATAGACATCACGAATGAACCCATGGAAGTGCAGTCCCTATCTATCTTCATTGAAATAAAAGGATCCAGGTAACTTGATTAGAAGACTAAACTTTAGATGAGTAGTGCAATGATTCTCACCATATATGCTCACAGTGGAAGAAATACTGCGGGAGATATAACAGCATCAGCTTAAAGCACAATTTGCAGCAAAATGAAATTGTGTTAGAAACAGCATCTCTAACAGAGGTGTGTGCTGCTCTGCGTCCCCACAGGTGTTCCTCCAGTACCCCTGTGACTGTTCCATCCTGTCCCTCGCTCTGTCTCTGTCTCCCTGACTGTATGTCCCTACTGGCCAGCCAGCATGAGCGAACAGGTAGGCAATGGGCTCACTGGCCAGAAAAAACTATTCTTGAACCCAAACTGATGTCATTCCTCTTTGAAACTTGTTCCTTTCTCTACTCCACTGCATATTTTTTAATATATATAAAATTCGTAGGAGCCTGTTGTTCCTATTTCAGATGCAACTGAATTTATCTACTGGTTTCAGAGCTACAGATACATTTGCACAAGCCTTATTTCATTGGGAAATCAAGCTAAAAAAATATATCTCACTGTAATAAAAAATATATTTCTAACATTGCCTGTTATGTACTCTCCTCCCATCATTTTCCTGTAAAGCCCTCTTTTCAGAAAGCAGGAAGGGGTGATTGGCTAACAAGCATGTAGAGAACCCATGAAATACATCTCTAATCTGAGAAATAGGGTCAGGTTTGATCTTGAGTTCTTCTGATAGAGACTGAATTATTAAAAGGCTATTGTCTGCTTTAGAGTGACATTCTGTCTGAACATATTGTATTTTGTGCAGTTCATAAAGAAAACCAAATGTAATATAACTTCAGTAAAAATAGTCCCATCTTTAAAGCTGATCACCCTGTTCATTTGATAATATTCTATCTATACTCCACTTTCCACTTTACTGCTTTCACTAAATAATTAGTCAGTCAGTTCCCCAGGCTGTGTTTGTGGGTATTTCATGATGCAGCAGGGAAGAGAAAAGGTGATATATATACTTTAAAAAAAAAAAAAGCCAATGACAGATGTAGTTGCAACTAATGTAAGTTACATTTTATAAAAACAATTAGTTTTCAAATATAAGATGTCTTAAAGTGGTTTCCTCTTTTTTTTTTTTTTTTACTTTAAAAAGCTCTTCAAAACAAAATTAACCAGCATTATTCTCAAAACTGTAAACTACTAATATTTTAATAAACCACTTTAATTCAAACAGGTGAATTAGATTCAAACAGGTGAATAATATTTTAATAAACCACTTTAATTCAAACAGGTGAATTAGAATAGATTATATTACTTGTAAGATAAGTTGATTTCTCTCTCTTGGGAAATGATTTATATACAAGGAGGTTTATGTTTGTTTTCTTAGAGTGTCTGACATCATCACATTTTCACATACATTTAAATAGATGTAGAATTTTTCTCCCACGAGGAGAGGATGGTTTTTGTCCTTTTTGTAATTATTCAGCATATACTATTTTTTGGCTTTACATTTGAAAGTTTAAGACAGTTTCCTCAACAGAGGAGAAAATATTACTGCATTTTGTGTGCATGTGTGTATGCATGTGTATGTGTATACATATATATGTATATGCATACTCTGTAACTAATTTTTTTTCTCTAAGACTAATTTATGTATTAAAAATCAGGCCCAGATTATTTCTTATCCTGAAATACTCTGTGTGGACAAGCAATAAAATTCAGAGACTAAGCAAATATTCTCCTGAATTTCAAGATGTAATATTTATTTTATTTGACAAAATTCCCCATGGATGGTGGAAAGAAGATACCATTATACACATGACATATTGACATAGTTGTGTTCTGCCTGACTTGCACACAAGGGAACACCCTCTGCCTGGCTGTCCTGACCTTCCTGCTTCACTGCTGCTGTGCCTTCCCAAGGACCCATAGAATCATAGAATACAATCATAGAATTGCCTAGGTTGGAAGGGACTTTAAAGATCATCTAGTCCAACCATCAACCTAAACCTGATAAAAATCACTAAACCATATTCCTAAGGACTACATCAACCCATCTTTTGAATACCCCCAGGCATAGTGCCTCAACCACTTCCCTGGGCAGCCCATTCCAATGCCAAATAGCCCCCTCTGTGAATAAATGTTTCCTAATATCCAACCTAAAGCTCCCCTGGTGCAACTTGAGGCCACTGCCCCTTGTCCTATCTCCTGTAACTTGGGAGACATCTGCATCTGCAGGCAGCATAACTGATGTCATCTGCAGGGTAAGGATCTCTTTGCCCAAGAAGAAAAAATGAAGGTTCAGGGGTTCGTGAGGAGATACTGCTATGACAAAGACATTTTTGAAATCCGTCGCTACCAGGATAGTTGCTTGACATTGAAACAACAAATCCACTTTATAATGCCAACAGAGAAAAAAAATTCCTATGTGCTCTCCAGGAAATCCCAAGATGACCAGAAATTATTATATCATGAGTAAATATTACATGGCATTGACCAGAATTTAGTCCAACAGCAGTAACAAGAACTGGACATAGCTCCAGCAGCAAAAGCTGGTGGGAGTTCAAGAAAACTGGACCTCTACCAACAGAGATGAAGAAGTAAAACCTGAAAGCAGTGCAGTAACTGAAGCAGACCCAAGACAGACTGGAAGACCATCCACAGCCTTGGACACTCCATCTCTGGGCATTGTGGGTGCCCTGCTCTGTAGATATGAGCACTAGCAGTTTGCAGAGAAGTACACAAACTGTTCATCTGAACTTCGTTCATCAGAGTCTCAGAGTTTATTTTTAAAAAAAATGCTATTTTTTTTTTGTAGATTGGATGTATTTATTTTTTTTAGTGCACACTAGATTTATTTTTTTTTTTAGTGCACACCAATGCATCTGAGGAGCTGCCATTTCTGAGTTTCATGCCTGCTCCCACACAGCAAAAATATTGACTGCAGTGAGGGACTCTGTCCAAATCAGTCTCTATGTGTGTGTTTGAACACCCTCAGCCCCCACCAGAGACCTTCACAGCACCCCCAGCCCACCTTGCGAGCCTTCCCTTTGAACTCAGTCCCGTGACTCCCTCAGCCTTGGCAACACATTTGTGCTAAAAAACCTTGTCATGGAAACACGACTGTGTCAGGCCACGGAGGGAAGGATGTTAAATATGATGAATGTCGGATGCAGCTTGAATGGGTACTATCTACCTCATCATTTTGCCTTTTTTGAACACTACAGCTTTCATGTCATTTTACTAACTGCCTGTCAAGCATTCCACCTTAACATACATGGCAGATTATGCAGTTATCTTTTCAACTACTAAGCAGGATTTCAGCCATGGCAGGCTATTTTAATTTTTTTTTATGGACACAAAAGCTGGCTGAACACCATTGGGAAATAAATAGGTTACATCATATAAGTAAGTCAGAAATGTAAGATATTGTCAGCCCTTGTGAACTTTATGCATGTCTGGAGGGATAAAAGAAAATAGAATTTGAGGCAAAAGTGCCCCATGGGGGTGCTAGCATTTCAGCAGAGAGCTACCATGCCACCCACGCTCCGTATGCACCCAGCAATGAAAGGCGAGGGGAGTGGGGAGCATCTTGTGGGACTCAGAGAATATCATCACACCATTTAAACCAATAACCCTCAGCAAGACACTGCCGCAGTGCAGTGAGGGACAGTGCATCATGGTGTCAAAAAGCACATGAGGCAACATAAAAAAACATTTATCATCTTTATGGGTTCTCAGTAGGCTTAAGAATGGCAGCTTGAAATTACGATGGAGAGAACAGGGCACAGAGAAGAGAGGGGGAGGACTGCAAAAAAAACCTAACTTTTATTTGTGCTGCTGTGTCTCCAGTCCCTCAGGCACAGCTTCTTCCCTCCAAATGGTTTCTGAGAGCCCCTCTTCAAGCAGTCTTGCTCCACCCGTGTTGCTGCCTTCTTATTATACCTTCCAAGCTTTCTAAAGGATAATTAGACTTAAAACTTTTAAAATCATATAGTTGCAAACTTTAAGGCAGAAAATTACATCTATTTTTAATAAAATACTCTAAAGGGCAAGGATAATAGCACAGGAGTTTGAAATCATAATTTCAAATTATTTCAGTGTTATCCTAACTTTCTTTTAGCCTTAATTTCGCTTCTAATATTTTCTCATGCACAGTTCATGACACTACTGAGCTTGAACTTTTGCTAAAAAAACCCAGCTTAATTGAGTGGAAATATATTTTCTAAAAGTTTTCCTAGACACACTTGACATAGTGAAGGACTTCAGGACTTCTGAAATCCAGAAAAAGACTTCAACAATTTTTAAGCTTCATTATTTTTAGTAAGAAACAATACTAGTTGAAACACTGCTTCTGTCCTTAAAATTCATCAGGGAAAGTTGTGTTAAGACTAAAAAGTAAAATATGCTCCGTGAGGAGATACATTATATTTTTAAATAATTGCATGAGATATTTCATTAAATTTTTTTTATATTTTGTGTTTAAAAAATGTTTTAAAAGCTACACAAAAGGTAAAATAAAACATAAACAATGCAAATAATGTCACAGTAAACATTTTAAGATTATCTGCTGTCATCCCATCAGAAGATATCTCTTATCTAGCAGCCGTTTTGGAGCAGAAGTGCTTCTCTGGAAGTGAAAAGGAACCTTCTCCAGTCCTCTCCTAAGTTCATTTCTACATTTCTCGTACTCTCTAGCCCAGATCCTGAGGGTCTACAGCCTAGAAACCTCTATCAATTCACATTGGTATACATTTAACAAATACGTTAATCATCACTGGCTGTTCTCAGGACCTTAAAAGAACAATTTTCAGTCCACTGGGAGGCTCTCTCAATTTCTTTGGCAGTTATGATCTGAGGCAGACTCTGCTCGGCAGCCTCTACCCTTGCCACAGAACTTCACCATCTGCCCTTTGGTCTCCCCAGTCACCCACTGCAGTTTTTCTGTAGCTGCTCTGACATTAAAGAGTTCACTTTTTCCTATCCGATTGTTCAGTGAAAGTCTTCATCAGCCACGAGAACATATCTTTCTTCTTCTTTTCTTTTTTTTTTCTTTCTTTCTGAAATCCTGTGATTGTTTTCAGATCCTTTGCTGTTCATTATGGTCACTCTGGGAAAAAATCAATATTCTTCATTAGACAGAAAAAGGTTGCAAGTTCCTACTGTATTGACAATCAAATATATCAAGGTGGTAAACTGGACATAGGAACAAACCAGAAAAGCATCCCTCTCTGTTCATAAATTGGGCAGCCTTTTCTGAGAAGAGCCAAAGAGAGTGGGATGGGCTGCACGGCCCAGCCAAGGCAAAGGGGAGAGCTCCACACATGCAGAGTCTTCCACAGACGTCTGAGGACAGCAAAATGTTGAAAAAATACCTCTGTCTCAATGGCACAAATAACCCATCTATTCATACTAAAATAGCTGATGACTTGCAGGTGAGAGTGTCCACACACTTCTGCCCAGCATGGGCTATGCTGAAGTGCTGACTCAGCAGGTCTGTGGGAGCTTCACACAGTTTCCTAAGAAAGCACCTGCTGTGACCAGCCATGACCAGCTGCCCAGCCTCTGCAGCACAGCCTTCTCATAACAACCAAGCTGAAGTCTGGAAAGCCTGGAAATGTTACTGCCCTGTCTGAAACTGAGCCAGAAAAACAGCTTTATATTCCTTTATGTCCTCTTCCTCTCCGCTACTGTTCTCCCAGTAGGTCTGCTGCAGCAAGACTGGTGGCACTGCTGCTATCAAAATTTGCCTGGTAGTGGAGTTAGCATTATTCATTTGCCAATATATGAACCATAAACCATGGAAACTGAATCCTGAGAACGGCCCAGATCCTAATACCATCGCTGCTTTGGGGTGATTTCTGCACATGCTCTCCAAAGTACCAAGTCCATCAAGTCAAAACCAAGCACAAAAAGCTGAAGCTGTTCCTGCAATTTGGAAGCACTGACTGTTACTGTAGAGCAGACAAGACTATAGTCTTACCAGGGTCAGCAACTTCAGCAAAAAAGGGGTATGTGGTCCTCAGCATTTTATTAAAGAGGATCTTCTTGGTTTCTGCCCACAAACCATTCAAAGTTGTGACAGAAGAAATATAGAGAGCACTTCCCTGGTTTAGCCCATGGGCCAAGTACAGTCATAAAAAGAATAATCTCCTTCCTATCATCTCTAAGTAGGGATCACTAAGCCATTTTTAATTCTCTTGGCAAAGGCAAAAGGTTGCATCCTCTGACATTATATATCTGCCGTACTGACCGATTTATAACACCTTAACAGAAAGTATTTGGCCAGGTCAATAAACTGTGTGACCGTCAAAGATAGAAATTGGGGCTTCATGGAGCCAGCACCACTGTCAGGAAAGGTAGAGGATACGGGAAGTATTTGGCTGGCCAGCAGTTGGTTTCCACACACAGTGAGCTCTGCCATCAGTGTTTCCTTAGCAATAAATAATGGTGTTTGTCGATACAGATGCATAGAACTTAAAAGAAGTATGAACTCTGAAGTCATTAAGTCTTACTGTGTTACTGAGTACAGCAGAGTGCATACGCTTCTGTATTTATATTTCTGTCTACAGCCAATAAATCAGAAGCTCTAGTACCTGCATTATCCAAGCCATCTGCTTTACCACATTAAAAAAATGAGTAGGTGGGAAAAAAACTTATGATAGCTTCTTTTTCTCTCCTGTTCCTGTTGCTAGAGAAACCAATTCTTTAAAGTATTTTCTTCTGATGCTTGAAAAGGAAGCTGTCATGTTTCCCTTCCCCCGCAAAAAGCCTGAAATGGTCTGTGTTTTATGGTAGTCCAATAGTTGGTGGAAGAAGGGGAAAGGAAATCAAAAGCAATGATTTTCCACCTCTTCTATTGACTTGTTGACTGACCTTGGGCAAATTGTTAATGGCTCCTGTGAGAATAAGCTATATTAGGGAATCATAACAAGAGCAGAGCATAAGATTAGAGGGAATGGTGCCATTCAGAGGAGGAATGAAATTGTAAAGTGGAGCATAACTGTGTGTTGTTAGAGTGCCCGTGCTGTCTTCAGCTGCAGAGTTGGATGGTGCTGCCATTAGTGGGGTTGGTTCATCTTTGTTAAAATACTTTGGCTCAAACAAAATCAAACCAATGACTGTTGGAGAAAATAAAATGAAACAAAACACGAAGCTTTATTTTTTTTCTTCCTGGCCTATAAAAGTGACAGATAAGGTTGTTCATTCCCTTTGTCTGTTTTTACACAGACAAATAGGAATAACAGGTGTACTAATGCTGCAGTGGCAAGGGGGTTAGTTACTATTGGCAAGTTCTTGGAGGTCCTTCCATATATTTGTGTAATTTACAAAACAGTGAAACTGATAGTATTCTCTTCAGACTTTTTGTCCAGCTCCTCCATTAATTTGTAATGAATTTGTATCAGATGGCAGGATGTTCAAGTAGTAATGAAGAATTCATTGCTGGCATGTTCAGCAGAGACACTGCTCAAATGAGCTCTTAAAAGTGATCAAGCAAAGCCAATTAATATTTCCAACTAATGTACTTTTTAAAATGTGTTATTCTTAAGTTCATGCCACTATTTATACATCCTCCTATAACTGCGAAGTCCATTTTTCAGATGATTAATAAATATGATCTGATTTTGGCATTAATCTAAGATATGGTTCCCAAAGGAAAGGACAGCGGTTCTCTGAAACCCTCTTTTTTATTATTGTCTCTGTTCTCAAATTAAAAAAAAAAAAAGCCAGTAGTCAAACAGACCAATTTCAACCTATTCTTGTACAAGAATCTATTCACTTATTTCAGGACCATATGGAGAAAAGTTTAATATTTAAATTTGTTCTGTATTTTGGTAGACAAGATTAGAAACTCATCACACTAATCTCCCAGCCTGAATAGGTGTCATTGTACAGACAAGTGATATTATTTTGTTAATTCACCTGCCATGCTCACTAACTTCTCACCATGCAAGACTTCAGGATTTGCTGGTGAAGTCTCAGAAGCACTCTTCATAAGCTTGACATGACCAGCCATTTTCTTCTGGAAGCTGTGTTAGATGGGATTGCTGTTTCTAGTCTAGCCAGTTCTTGGCCGTATAATATTTTGGCAGAGTTTCTAGCCAGATAAAAATGGAAGACCATTCATGTGAAATTCTTTATAGTCTTACTGTAATTGTAGCCTGCTCTGAAGATCATACGTGTGGAACAAAAAACGAACAGAACATGACAACCAAAGAAAAGCACCCATCACTGCTAATACAGCGACATACAGTGTCACACGCAGCCAACTTCTGAGAAAGCTGATTGACACTTCTAGCCTGAATGGCCTCAGGGCAGTCTTCTTAAGTGTACAGGGTTGCCATGCAGATGAAGTTTTTTTTTCTTTATGCCCCGTTAAATGGGCAAAGGTGTGGCAAAGGTGCCAAGGAACTTAATGCCCTGTGAGATCTCCCTTAGTCCCCTATCACAGGTAGCATGGAGGCAGTTGTTAGGCTGTTCTTAAAGCACCCAGAGTAAATACCCAGTACGTAGGCTCAGGAAAATAAAATGTATTGGCCACAGGGCAGCAGCTGGTACTGTGATGCTCCAGTTGGGGCTGTCATCCATGTGGCAGCTGTGGCCACTGCTGTGTCTTAGCTGGGTCATCACACTGGGCATTTCTCCAGACCTAATGCAGGCTGGGACCAGAAAGGCAAATAGTACCTCACAAACACCATGATTTTCCTTCCTCTGGATTGTATTTGTTACACTGGAAAGCATCCTATCCCCTGCCTTTACTTATTTGCAGTAAAATTAAATGCAACATTTAGGCAATGTTCAAAATTCTGTGTACCTGAGTTTGTTGTGTAAATATGAAAATATGTGTATGTGTATATATACCTACCATTTCAATCTTATGCCCAGGGTTGTGGTGGTGAAATAGGAGGGCCAGAAGCATCTGGGCTACTTTAATTAAGGGTGCCTGGCAGGACCTTTCTTACATTTCAGGATGAACCTACTTGGTGTTTTTTAATTCTTTCTAGTGATGATTGTTACATCCTGTGTGGAATTCCTTCCATGCTTTGTACTTCCCATGTTAGCAGGCAACCTAGACTAATTACACACCTTTGAAGTCATCTGTTATCTGAGCCATAAACACATATTTCTGATGATGATGTCCTGCCAAATGGCAGCTATGGAAAATACTAAGTTTAAATAAAAAGGTTTTTAAGTACTTGAAATATTTAACATATACTATCCAACATGTTAAAATTCCTGGGAACTGAGAATTCCTGTTAAAAAAGCCTGAGAACTGAGGCTGGCTTCTATAATAGAAAACTTTATTACTTTGGGAATTAAGGAGAAAAAATTATCCTTAGTTCTCACTGAATATACTTTGCATCACAGTTTAAACACCTAGGGCCACGTCTTCTTTCAATTACTCTGTTGCAGCCCTATCAAATTCTATGAATATGAAATAGCCTAAATGGCGGCAGAATTTGGCCCTTAAGGTCTACGCAAACCCCATTTATTAAGATTTCTCACTTTCACCGAGACTGTCAACATAATAAGTAAAGTCAGTTAAGCATAACTGCATATTCCCATTATACAAAATGAAGCCTTTTCTTACACATTTGCCTTACTATATGTTGGGAAAGATATGTTCAATATTGTTTGAAATTGGTGTTAGTCTGAATGAAGTTCAGCCTTTATGGTGTGAATTCCCTTTTTGGCCAACCTTCTTAATAAGACAAGGATAATTACTGCACATATTATTGCATATATTCAACTCAGGTAACAAATCTATAAACTGACAGTCTGTTCCTTTTCAAATTCACTGTTGCTTTCCCAAACACTCCAGTTTATGACTCCTTAAATTAAACTCAAGCTTTCTAGTACAATTACATCACCTTACATCTGGAGGTGGCTCAATGGTGGCGTCATGTTGAAAATATCCCACAAATCTAAACGTTTTCTCCTATTCACAAGTAGCCCACAAGACAAGCAACACTTCAAAAATCTGTGCTTTTCACAACTAAGCACTGAATAATCCATGTGATAGTCTAGCAAATAGATTTCATTTGCTGCACTGTGATTTACATTCTGTTAATATGACTGCATTGCCATTGATTTATTGCTATTAAGTTATTATCATTATTCATTATAAGATTCCCCTGAGATACTTTTTACTTTTATTCTGTACTGAAGAGCATACCCTTTCCCTACAGACTGTGCACAACTGAATCTTTTCCCCTTTTGCACAGGAACGTGGCGATGTGCAAGAATGTCGTATTTTAAACCAACCCCTTTCCTTGCCAAGAGAGAAATGACAGTCTTCTCAGCTGACCGTGTTTACATTCATTATTTTTTTTAATAACAGTACAAGTCCAAACATTTATTATTTTTCGTATTATTCTGGGTTGTATTATGAAAGTTCTTAAAGGAGGAGAGGCTGGGTTCCCAGGACAAGGTTGCAGTGGTGCCTGGTGTTCAGGACCAGGCCAATTGAGGCAGGCTCAATTGCTCTGCTCACCACAAACCACTGTGATCGTGGGCAAGACATTTATCCCGGCATTCCTCCATTTGTCATCTGCTAGATGGGTTTTATGACAACCAAAGGTTGAGAAGAGCTTGGTAATCTTATAATTGCAGCCCTCTATAAATTCTTAAGACAGAAGCATAACAAGCGAGTCCCTGACATGGAGCTCCAGGAAGCACGCCTTAATGTATGCCTGTACATAAAGGCAATGGCTGCTTCCCACTCTGTCGTCTGTTGAACGCACGTGAATTCCCCCATGAGGGGGGATTTAGGGATGCCTACATATTCTCCTTTGGCATAAATGCCAAGACAAGACAAGGCGTATCTGTTGCCACGCTATACGCAGCGGTGATGCGCTGGGATGGATGTCCCTGAGCACCCATCGTGCCACCAGCCTCCCAACTCTGAGGTCTGTTTCACACCCGGCAGTGACTGAGCGGCTCTGTACAGCCGCCTTCCTCACGAACAACACCAGTGGGGGTTGACAGCACAATAACCTGCAGAGACACGGCAAGAGTCTCAAAAAAATACAAGAGATGCAAAGGGAAAATGAGGAAGCGAGTCAACTCTTCTGCTTTGACTTATTCAGAGAAGTTAAACTAGGCTCTATGAAGATTTCTCTTAGCTTTTCTTATTGCTTTTTGTTTTAAAATCTCCACATTTTCTACTTGTAGCTATAAAAAATATTTGAGTCTTTTCAACTTTTGGGAAGCGCTCTTGCTTTTTAACACAACTTGAATGTGGATTTACTGTTTTACCCTTGTGAGTTCATCTAGAAAGTTCTTTTTTTACAGTAAACAAACGTTGTCATTTAACACAGACCTTTTTTTTTTCCTGAATCCTGTCGAAAATACATGTTATTTGGAATCTTTTTGCAGGATTTACTTTCTATTTTTAAAAATACTTAACTATTTCATTTAGAACCAGCTCCACTTTTTTTCTTCAGTGAATCCATTTAAAATTATTAAAGCTTATTAATTAAATTATCCTTGCTTGCAATATTTGCTCCCACTTAAAAGTATAATTCGGATTGTTGGTTCATGATTGATAATTAGAATTGAGTCTTGTTTTATCAGTCACTCTTTTTTCATTAATTTATCACTTTTTGCTTTAAAAATGTAACGCTAACTTGTATTATTGATACCTCAGGTCATATCCATTTGGCAAAAAAGATTTCTATGGCATTGACTGAGCTAGTTAACCTAAGATCTTTCAATAATCAATGGAGAGAAGTAAATCCTTAGACTCACCTCATGGTAACATAGATGCCGAGTCCTAAGAAAGCATCTTTCTCTCAGCTGACATGAAAGATATACAAGGCAGATTAGCTCAGATGATGACATCTATATTGCAGATATTTTAATGTCTAGCAGCATGTCTACCATCACTTACTTCTACTGAAGCCTCACACTTCAGAAACCAGTAATTTTGAATAATTTCCTACTTATTTACCTACTAAAACTCATATTCCAAACTAAAAGCATTTTGGTAATCTCAGCATAACAATATTCTCAATCACTTCCATCTACACTGCGGAAGGAAATACAGGTCCCTGCTTCCCACTGAGCATTTTAATAGTGTAATCAGCTGCCTGGAAAAGACCTTCAGAAGCTGAACTTTGGTCTTGGCATTTAAAATGACTACTAATGCACAAGGCAATTTATTTATGATCTTCACTCTTCAAAAAGTCACGACATGGAAATAACTCACTCAGAGAAGGCCTATAAGGGCAGATTTTAAAACTTTCCAAACCTTTCTAAAACATTGCGTCTCCCCATTCTTCACAGTTTTCAGACTTAATGCAAAGGAAACAGAGGGCGTGCAGGAGCTCTATGAAGCAGTATGCAACATTCAAATGATGGGATTTTGGTCCAAATTTCCTTAAGTCAAAAGAAGCTAGAAACCTCAGGCAGGAATGCAGACAGCAATCATTTTCTTTTTCTGTGCTGTCATTGATTCTGATCCTCTCTCATGTGTCTTTAATGATTTTCCCTCCCTACTTTCACCACAGAGCTCTGATGAATGAGGCAGTTTGTTAAACAAGAAAGTCATCATGAAGAGGACACCCAAATGTAAATTTCTCCCTCTCTGCCCCTCTTCTTTGTAACTTTATGGGAAAACAATTAGGTGGTGAACCTTTCTTTAGCACTAAGTCCTATCAAATTATGATATTATATTATATTAAATAAGCACCTCTACCGGAGTACTGATCGTATTCAGAGATATACATAATGTGCCAAACTCTCAGCTTCTTCTGTAGGATAAGCACAAGCAGTTCTCCCTGCTCAGCAGTGTGTGTAGCAGCCTTGTGGTTACTGAGATTTAGTGTGATCATTGGTTTAGCACTTCACATATCTTTGAAACGGGAGTACTCTTTCTCAAATAGTTTTTCCAGCAGGAAGAAGCAAAACTGTATTTTTCTGGGAAAGGGCACTTTTCCTTCATGTCTCAGTCTGAGTTTTAACAGTAGCTTTAACGTTAATAATAACCAAGAATATATTTTGGCATATGGCAGCTGGAGGGCCTGATTGGCAGTTAATGAAAGATAAGGAGGATTCATTGCATGGAAAAAATTATTATTGAACAACTGAACCGATGCTTGTTACACCTTGGCTTTCCCTCCTAATGCGAGCCAAATGTTACATCTCAATCTGCAAAGCGTGCAGTATTTCACAGATGTCTAAGGAAATAAATTGTCATGTATATCAATTTTCTTGTGACACTTACTTCTTATAGCAATTGATCTGAAACCAAATGCATGTTCCAGCAATTAAGCTGACTGAAACAATGTAAAATTCTGGTGCATTCAGAGGTTCCCATTCTTCCAATATGGGGAAAAAAAAAAAAAAAAAAAAAAACAGAACAGTAGTGCAATGGGTGAAATTCCAGCTTTCAAAATACTACTCACTGAGCATCTGTAGTTTGCTTAACAATCAATGATGGAGGCTTCAAGATTTAATAAAAACATGAAGAAATACTCCATCTCTCTTTAATGAACAGTTATCTCATAACTTAGGGTAAAAACAATCTTGCTAATGTAATTATTATTTGTTAATGTGAATTAACATAGGGAAGTGAAAGTGACCCCAGCGGCACATACATCCAGCCTGATCCGCTGGTTGTCAGGTGAGCTGTACAGTGTGATATGCTGGGCTTCTTGTATGTTTTTAATGTACTTTTTGACAGGCAGTGAGAGAGAAAAAGAACATAAAACAACAGACCAGACTTTGGTCTTACACAGACCTCTATAGAAGGTCTATAGTACATTTAGTACTATAGTACATATAGTACAAAAAGTACATTTTTCAATAGATACACAATTTATCTAGAGGAAAAAGAGACAGGATTCATTGAAGTGTCATTGCAAGTAGCAGGAGTATTTTTCCCCCCTGTCTATGAATCAGGACCAAAACTTTCATCCAGCACTCAGTTTGCAGCATGAAAAAGGCAAAGGAAGTCAGCAATTGCCAAAGGGATATAGAAAGGAATGCTGTAGTCTGCGTTTCTGTTTCTGCATTTGAATGTTTACATTGCTATACAGTTGCCAATTTTCCCAGCTCAGCTATCTACAGATTTTGGCCTCTGTCCTGTAAACACTCCGTTCTCATGCTTAAACTTCTTCATGTGAGTAATCCCTACTGAAGTCACCGTAACTATTCAGGTGCATAGTTATACTTGCAGAAAAATGTGTGGAGGCTCAGGGTCTCGGAATGAAAGATGTGATAAATAAATGAAATATGAGTTTATAAGAGAAGCAGTCATGCCTACCATGATTGCAGCTGAGCGGCTGCTATTTTACTCATGTATAATGGATGCCACGTTGTAAAAACACATGGTGCTCTGTCTCTGTCTCGCCATTTCACTCAGCCTCTTTTTTCCCCTGAGAAATTTTTAGATGACATCAGACAACAAGAAACTATGGCCAATAGGATATCATTTAAAGAATATTGCTATAAGCCGGGGATTACTTAGACAATCTACTGCGTTTCGTTTTTTAGCTTCCCCCCCAAGATGCTGCCAACAGTCACTTTGGCATGTTAAGTTGTACACTCGAAACACTTGCAAAAGTCCCACATGCTGCACTGTCAAAAGTTAATGCATTTGCCCTATGGACATCACACTTGAAGGAAAGTCAGAAAATATTTTATTAGTATATAAAAAGAATATTGTTATTTTGAGATTATGGTTTAGTAGCAGTATTAGTGTATTGTCTAGCGTTCTTTCTTTGAGTTCAATTTATTTAATTTCACCTCTTTGAAGAAGGCCTATGAGAAGTGTGCCTTTTGTGTTGTTGGAAGGAAGAATTGCATCTAGTGACCCCAAATGCAGCCTCTGAAAAATAACGAATTAGCATTTGTCAAAGAACCAGGTGATCCTCATTGTGTGCTTTCCTCAGATATAAAAACACTTCATTTGACTTGGTCTTCCATAAGAAGCATTGCCATTTATATTAGCTTATTCTGGTTATACCACCGTGATATGTCAGTGGAATTCTCTGATATTGATGTGAATGGGGCCAGGATTGCACTTTGCATCCCATTTGTATTGAGCCTCACAAGTCACATTATTCAAGAAATAATCAGTAAGAGAGCCCACCTTCAGATGGAAGACAAAGGGTTGTTAGTAGGAGATCTGTTTGAATGGTCACATGTAAAGGTTTTTTGGTAAGTACATTTGGGAATGTATTTCTTATTAAAAGACTAAAATAGTTTTAAATGTTGAAAAATGCAAAACGTCCCGAAAATCACTAGAATATATTCATAATTCTTTCCCTTTCTAGCCAGCTCCAAAACAATAAAAATGTTTTCATTGTTCTGAAATGAGATATGTGTTTTTCAAGACTTTCTAATGATATTCATTTTCCACTCTTAGCTCCTGAAATTCTAGGTCAAACCTATTAACTTCTGTGAGGTTCTGTGTGGCTTAGAGAATGCAAAATCAGTAGACTTACAATATTTTTAGAACAGAGCAGATAACTATATGGTTACATGTAAAGAAGCTGTTCTGAAATCATTTACCATGGTGTAAAAAAGAAAAGCTGGGAAGATTTCATCAAAAATCTAATGCTTCTTAGAGAAGATAACTGTAGGTCAGTCAGTGATGAAAGGAACAAGGAAAATGTCTTGCTAAGGGCTGACACTGGCTTTTTCCAACAGATTTTAAAGAAAAGCTTTCTTCATTTCTTCATTCTATCTGGCACAACATTGGCTTTTATTTCCATAGGATTGTTAATCTGCCTTCACAATAAATAGTACGTTTTATTCCTTTACAGATGTTACACATGTAACACATTCATTTTCATAAATCACAATAAAATCCTGAGAGAAAAGCATTGTTAGGCAAGTGTTGCACTGAAAGATTGGGTATGCATATATGCAGGTGTATGTGCACCCTTAGCAGAGGTTATATCTATAAACAGATATTCAACATTACATCCATTTTTCTACAACTTACCCAAGCCAAAATGATACGGTAAAGCTATATGAAAATCTTAAGTCTTGAAGTTTATTTCCCCTGAGGAAAAAAAGATAGAAAATAATTGCTTAATAGATTTTTTTCTCTCCCAACTAAGAATCTTGCTTCCATGCTGGATGCTATCAAAATTAACATATTATGGCACAGACATAGAGTTCCCACAGAAATTCAGGTGCAAGACTTGTGCTGTAATTCTCTCTTTAGTTCTTTTGGACAGCTAAATACTCATCAACTCCACTTCTACTCAATGTTACAGTACTTATTCACAAGGATAGCATTTATTACACTAAAACCCATGGTTTGGCATTGTTGGGAGTTTTTTTATTTATTTAAATGCAAGTATTAGCTGCATTAAAACTGGTCACAATCCATTACGAAGGATAAAATACCAGCTGGAACAGAAAGGCCACGCACCAGCTGGCATTTTATCCCTTGCTTACTGGGGGCTGACTTCATTCATGTTTGATTAGGTCTCTAGAGATTCAATATTCTCCAATTTGTCATCTATTAAGTGTTCTATTTATCACCAGAGAGAATAAAATCAACCTTTCCTCCCCTGTCCTTCCTTGTACTAGAGATACTCACGTACAGCATGGTAAGAAGGTAAGCAGAAATGACAGCAGTAGTGGGGAAGGTCAATTTGATTTACCAAGTTTTCTATAGAGGTGATTAGGGGGTTTTTGTGGGCTTTGTTATTGTTCCAAGTCAGCAGATTCAAAGCTTTTTCAAAGCTAAGCTAGGTTTTATTTACAACTTCTGTGGTTCAAAACCAGACATGACCACAAGCTGTTACAAGCTTCTCACAGATGAAGATGGCTACTTCCACAAACCCTTCTCTTTCCATAGGTCACCTGCCTTTCCATATACTCACATTGGCATTCCCTCCTAACCCATAAAAAGAGAAGAAGCTCCTTACCAAAACAGTGCAGAAAAGTTCACTGGGGCCCAACACTCAGCACAGTTCACACTCCCATTTAAATACTGAAAAATGATTGAGGTGCACAGGCATATGTGCTTGCAGTTAAACCCCAGTGCTGTGGAGCCCAGCCATCACTGCTAAATCTGTACACATCAGAAGAATTACTCTCACCTTTCAAGATCTGCCCCCCATGATGAGGAGCATCAGAAAGAGCAGTGTTGGTAAATGTGACACTATTGACAGACATGGATTACTTTTTTTTTTTTCAACAAATTGGCTCTATTTCTCTTAGAAATCTACTCTGAAACCTCACCAATTAAAACTATTTTAACAATCTCTCTAAGTCTAATAACTTCTTCTGCTAGACAAATTCATTGTCACCTGAATAATTTAGAATATTTTTTCTCTCATAGGATAATGCATATACACTTGATACTTAATTCAAAGCCTACTGGTACTGCTACTGCTCTTGCAAAGGTGTAAGAGAAAAGCATGAAAGAAACTCTTCTTAAAGCTACTGCATATCCCCTAATAACATATCCAATAGGCCATTTCTTGTCTTGTGAAAGCTGGGAACAGGCAGGCTGTCTAACCCATGGTTACACCAGACCCTAAGGGAGCACCACCAGACTATTCAGAGGTTTTGCTGGGCCCCCAGATTGTAACAGAGAGACAGTAACTAATTTCCATGGCTTATCATTTCCATCCCTTTACTTAAGGTTGAATTTTTCAAAGCTGAGTTCTCTGCACATCAGGTAGCTTTGCTCTAATAATCCTAACTCCACAGAAGACCAAATACTAAGAGTACAAACAGCACACAATTTGTCAGCATGACACAAGGCTTTTTTTTACAAAGAAAATTTGTGAAGTACATTTTAGGGAAGCTAATGTGGGGGAAAGGAAATTTTATGTTGCTGTGGCAACTCAATTGAAAAAAAAAGAGATTAATGCTGCAACACCTATGTTCAACGCAGTTTACTTTTAAAATACCATTGATTTCCTAAGCAAAGGAAAGCAATCAGGCAGTTTTATAGAAGATGACTTCTACCTCCCAACCCCACTGTGTTAAAAGTTCAAACTGAACCAAAGCTCTTCTCCAGCACAATTACTTGAGGCTTTTCAAAAGAAAAAACGCATGTGTATCTGGCTGATGCACACTCTTGGTGACTGGACAATACTATTTGAATTACTTCAAACATTTAACTCTTGGTCCAACCAGTAGCCCATGAAAAACGCTGGGAAATTCCACTATTCTGTTATATTTCAGCACAGTCCAATCCTTTTTTCTCCCTATGGCTGATCTTCAGCCTGACAAAGACCTCTCCCCTAAGTAAGTCGTAGCCAAATCAGTATTAAACCCAGAAACAGAGGAAAAGCCAGTTCTTTCCTCAGAGACTGGGGTTTCTAAGAAGTCCATAATACAAATGGCTGTAACTGGAGAAGTGCAAAAACTCTCAGTTAACTACACAAGGGATCAATTAAAGTGTAGACTTTAAGAGGAAAAGATGGTGAACCACTGATCAGTACAAAAAACGGGGTTTGATGAGAAAGAAAAATCTGAAACTAAAAGTAGAAAAATCAGATGCAAGGAGGAGGAGGGTGAAAGGATGGAGAGGAAAACAGAAAGTCAGAAAGAAACAGAATTTTCAAGCAAATTAAGAGAGATGTATGGATTATATTACAGATAACCTAGACAATGGTGAAGACAGGGTTTTGATTTGATGAAAAAGACTGAAAAACTACTAAAGGGATTTGGTGAATTGAGAGGTAAAAAGGTTAGGGCAGGATGTACAGAGATCCTTGTCAGCAGCTCTTTCATATATTCAAGGGAAGATAACTAGAAAGCAATGAGGATGTATGGAAAGGACCACAGTGATCCGGGAAGAGGCAGCAAAGACGGAGATTTGCATGCTTCGATGATTTCTTGTTTATAGTCTCTGCAGTCTCTGCAGGCATGCTTGGTATCTTGCCTGGAGACTCATCCTCCAGGCACTAAGAGTAATAGCTCCACAGAGGTACAAGCAGGAGCGTGGCGCTCCAGTCTCCCAAATCAGAGCTCCCCTGGATGAATGGAACTTAGTGGATAAAGCCCTGGACATGTTTTGGTACATTTGCAACATTTAACAGTATAACTGCATATTTATCGCATGTTGTAAACGATACAGATACTCACCTACCATAAAACACATGTAATCCTAAAGCTGAGAATGACAATAACAAAAATTGACGCATGCACAGTCTGTGGCTTGGAACAAATGTGTCATGGAGAGAAACTCATTGTTTCACTTTCCAAGAGTGCCTAGGAGTTCAGGGTTGGGTTTGCTTTGTGTATTTTTTTCCTTTTCTGAGAACCGAAAAGGTTGCTCAGTGGAAACACTGGGCAGCAGGCAGGCCCTGTTCCTCACTGGCACTTGAACATGCCATTCCTGAAGCATCAGCTCCTTTCCAGTGAGGAAATATTATCACTTTTGCTTTCTCCTCTGATGCCATGGAGCGGGATTCCTGATTTGGCATGTTTTTAAAAGTTACCTAGGAATGAAATAAAAACTCTCTTAGACTACTCTTGGACTACTACAACTCTATTTCTTGATCGATATTAATTCAAAGTCACTCACCTAGGAAAGGCTCTGCATTTACTAAGGGAAAAACCTTTTCTCGTAGAATTTCATTTTCTTTCTTGGCCAGAGTGAGTACTGGCCAATAATGTGGCCTTCTCTGATGAAGATCATCTGTTTTTCACTGAACAATAAGCCATTTCCAGTTTAGTATAGTTATTGTTTGAATTTCTTCTATTGCTTTGATGATGTTGTTGGTTGCATTTAATTATATCCCTGTGGAAACAAAGAGATAACATCCTCCTTTCTCAATATATCTCTCTCACACACATGCTAGGAACCAGCTTCCTAATTACCAAGTAAGGCTACTGCTAATGACAACATAATCAAAATGTAGAAATTCATTTTTCAAATGCATGAAAAAACACCATCTGCATGCATCTTTTAAGTGAGACATTAAAAGCCTGACTCCGTCTGTTCTGTGGACATTAAAAATGTGTAAAAATGAGGGTTTTCCCTGGTGTCTTTAGCCAAAATCTCTCTTTTACCCACAATTGCTCAGTCTGTTCAGTTCAAATTATTCATAATACTACATCTAATTTTTCTTTCTTTAATTTCATGTCATTACCTCTCATCACATGCCTTCTCAGCACTTAACCCTTTCCAATACAGATTATTATGAAACTCATTTAATTATGATTCAGTCGAGCTTGGTATGCTCAGTTCCCTTTGTTCACTGTTTTTGATGTTTTTTCTCTCTTCCGATCACGTTCTGATAATGTATTTTTGGTAACAAGATGCTCAGATCTTAATGAAATAGTTCCTGTCTTATCACACAGAGAGAGGGACTCTTACTTCTCCCTCATATCTTCAGATAGCCTAAAGGTAGTTCTCATCTCTTTTATTGCCATACCACATAATATCTAAATGAGAGGTAAAGTCATGTCTCATTTAGTGTTCGGTATCACCTCTAGATCTCTCTGTTACCTCCAGTTCTTTTTAAGGCAGCATCTTGGGCTTTTACTTCATCTGAGCTTTTACTACCTGAACTGTTTCCCGCTTTGTTTATGCACTTATTTTTAAGTAAAATCTTTGATCTATTTTCTGTCTGTTTATTTTCCCCTGAGGCCTTTATTATTTGTAATTTTCTCTGTGAACCAGCTGTATTTTAATGTATTTTTTTTTCTCACTAGTATTTCTATTTCTCACAAATTGGTATAATCTTCAAATTACATTAATAAATTTATAAGACTGATCCTAATTACCTGTGTGTCTGTCCTTATTCCCTGATGATTATTTGTGTTATTGCCTAATGCTTTAGTAAGCATTCAGCCGATATCAACATATCTCAGCGAAGACAACTTTTGAGGTAGATGCTTTGCCAGATATTTAGAATCTGCTTCAATATTAACGGAATTCAGCTGAAATAGTTCAAGTGACACTGATGGTTTCAAATTCAAAAGAAACAGCACAGCTTCTAGATGATCACAGCTGGGCTATATGCCTTGCTACTAAAGCTCCGAGCAGGATAATCAACAGGAAGACTCAGATTCATGGTAAGGACTAGAGAAGCGTTTGGCAGAGTTGCATCTCTGAAAGGAGAGTTCCAGGCTACCCTGGAAATGAAAGGAATGCAACATGAGTATATTTTATTAACAGAAATGCCTACAGGAATAACACTCCAGCTACCAGAACTTTGAACAGCTCTTTTCAATGTTTCTCTTTGAATGGAACTAAATTTCTCTCTCATTAGAAATCTTTTCCAGCCCCTGTAGACTACAAATGGAGTTGAAGAATCACCAACAATTTTGCACAATACACTCCTAAGAAAATTCAGTATCCAGTGATGAACATTTCATAACCAAGAGGAAAAACAAATTGAGAGATTTTTTGCTCATGTACATAACCTACTTTTTCCATGCTGTACTCCAGCTTCTAACCAGCATACCAATGATGTCTGATATTCTGTGTACTGTGTGTTTCCATCACATTTATAAATATCTCATATTCCAGAGAAGACAAATGGTCTAAAATTATGTAATTAATATGTGAATGTATCCTTAAAATATATTTTTCATAGCAGCAATTAATAATTCTCACAGCAACAGAGTTCCCCCCCACACTATAAATTAAGGCATTTCTTAATTGTTTGGAACTGTCAGTAAGAGATTAGCAGTATTGAGCTGAGGAAATTCCTTCAGGCTGCAGTTGCAGACACAAGAGAGGAGAGTTGAAAATAGCAAGGAAAACCAACCACGTCTCCAGTACACACGGACTCACTGAGCCACAAGGCACAGAATCATTCCCCAGAGAAGACAGGTTTTTCTATATTTTTTAACACTTCAGCATCAGTAGGAACGTCTCCTACCTCCTTCAGGGAAAATTTCCTGGTCTCTATATGTAAAGATACTTCCAAAAAAAATAATATCTCACTGGACTTTGAAGGATCAATTCTGGCAGGGATTAAATGGCAATATTTGTAAATAATACGAATTATTATGTTATGAGTTTGTAACATTTTTTCAGATCTGCTTACAGAGATGCTTTTAGGTATCATTAATTCCTGGTTCTGAAGTGAGCTAAGACTTTCTGAGGAAGGCAGACACATGTGGAAACAAGATAACAAATACCTAGATAACAAATTGCTCCACCTTTCCAACAGATACTTCTACTAAAATGTGTTTGGTCAGTATCATCAGAAAATTAGATGGAAAATTGAGAGCCAGTAAATGAAAATGTAAAATCTGATAAGTTGAAATTGTCATAGGTTCTGTTTTTCTCTGAAGAGAGACTCCCACTCCCACTCTGAAGAGAGATTGCCAAGAGAGGCAATGATTGGTGAGTGGAGCATCCTGCACCATCCACCTTGATGGCAAAGGCTGCCCAGCTTGAGGCCACTTCAGCCTCAACCTCCCACCTCCCTTCCAGTCAGCCGGACCCACTGGGCAGGTACTTGAAACCCTGCTGAGAGCCTGAATTGCTAGGGGAACAGAGGGGAAGAGAAAGAAAAAAATGAAGTGTATATATATATTTTTTTTCCACACATACCCAATCCCCAGAAGGCCAAAAGAAAATGTTACTAAATGTCTGTTTCCATAAATTAGCACAAATATATACATACACACACACACAGACAGGGAGGGGGAAGGAAACACAGTTTTGTAGTGCATCATATTTTTTAAGTAAAGCACATAGCACGTACTTGTGACCAGGTATCAGTGACATGAATTGTAAGCCCAGGTGTGCTGCAGTATGAGTCTCAGATTCACATTCCAGTGAAAAATAGAGGAGTCCATGAGATTTGCCAGCAATATCAAAAAACAGACTTGAGACAAACACCCAGCCCACTGGAGCTCATTTCTCTCCACTGCATTTGGGGAGTAACTCTCTTCTGGGTAATATATTTACATTGAAAGATAAGGGAACAAAGAACAAAAGGGAATATCATTATTTCTATTTGGTTAAAAGGCAGATCCTTTAGACAAACATGTCAAAAGGTCATTCAGAAAAAAAAAAGAAAGAAAAAACCAAACGAAAACAAAAAAGGTAAAATTGTTCAGATGTAAGCCTAACCCTGCATCTAAATAATATTAAGGCCATTACAGAACCCAGGGTCATTTGCGGAACTTGTGTCAAACCAAGTTTTTGGTTCAAAATTCAAGATCTGTATAGATTTTCACAGTAAACTTGGGTAAAAGTTGTGGTAATGTTTATTCCACCCATCAAAGAAGCCACATAAGAACTCAAAAAGGTATTTTATTGAGAAGCAGTAATGAGAAACCAATGAAAGCTGCCTTCCCACGGATTAGTGTCAGGTAGCCAAGAACAAGCCTCAACTGCAGCTTCTCCTCCAGAGCTGGCATTCAGAAACCACCACCCCAGCAGACACCAGCTTCTCTGATGGCTTATAAAAGCTCATGCTGCAGCTTTTCTCTCAGATAGAATAGGAGGAGCTCTCTACTCTATCTAGCCACCTATCTTCCAATAATTAAGGTCGTTGGCCTCACATCTACTCTTATTATGTGTGACCCACAGACACAGTCATTTCAAACTAGCTACAGATGATTGTTTTAACCAAGCTATAAGCAGCATACAGCACAGACATTTCGTTGTGGTTTTTCATGAGGTAAATGACAGGTGGGATAGTGGGTTGGGGTTTTTGAAGGGAATGGAAGATGTTTTCAGAGCTTCTTTCCTTTCCCCAAGGCAAAACAAATGGTAGATAAAAAGGGAGGAAAATGGAAATTAACAATATATTTACTTCCATACTGTAAATCACTTTTTCTCTCCTATTCCACCAGCACCAGCACATATCTACAGCAATAAGTTTCTATATAAATATACATTGTGAGTCTGATTTTCTCTAGTGGAAGAATCTAGTTAATGAATAGACTTTAGATTTTTAAATTTCACCTAAAAAACTAAGGCTTTCACATCAGGCTTCATTCATTGTGGCCCTATGCAGCAATGATCTCCGGATCAGCAGTAGCCTCAGACCCAGCAATGGGGGATCTCCAGTTAACAGAAGATGAAACAGTTACATCTTTTCCATGTCTTCTCGATCAACCCCATGAAAAGCACACACCAAAAGCATAAATGAAGGTTTCTGTCTCTTCTACCCTCAAATCATTTCTACAAGTATGGTTTTGCAGTTAGCTTAAGCCAATCCAAAGTTGACCACGGACCAAAAGAAAGAGTTTCTCACTCTTCTCCTAAACCCAAGATATAGACTTCAGCCCCTGTGTCAGCACCACCATTCACCCAGTGAGGCAGTGAACTGCAGCAACTCAGATCCAGCTGAGAATAGACTTAAGACATTCCCCCCACCAAAAATTCTCAGCTTGATCAGATCTGATCCCTGATCTGCATCTTCATGCAATCACATAATTGCTCCTGTCCATAGAAGGAAGGGCATGGGAACACACAGATGAAAGCAGGGGTGGGAGAATTACTCCATCTGGCAACATGGCAGTAGGCTGGCCAATTTCACATTTCACTTGCTCCTCTCTGGAATGCAAACCTCTAAACCAACATAAAAAGTCTTATTTGTGTGGTTTCTGACTTAAGATGAGAGCTAAGTGATGTTCATAACAATTTATATTATTATGCTGAATTCTAACTTAACCCAAATTTTTGCCTTTCTAACTCTGGTATAGCATTACCTGTTAGAAGCTTTCAATTCCTGTGATTGAACTTCTATTGTACGTACAGCACAGTAATTCCCAGGAACATATCTGATTCCAAAGAAGTTAGATAAGAAGAGCAGTTAATAGATTTTCTTACTAGCACACTTTTGAAGTGGCTAGTGAGAGCTTCCATTTTCCTTTGTCATCTGCCTATAGAAGAAATACAAAAGCAATAGAAGAAAATTCTCCAAAGACTACAATTGTCCAAGCTGGATTTAGAGACTAAAATAAAACTGAGAATGGTGGCATTCAGTGACTTTTAGTTGGTTCAGAATGAGGGCACCTATTCCACAAAAAAAAAAAATGTTCTCATTTCGGGCTGCCTCAACCAATTTGACTAATTCAGGCGAAAGTAGCAAGGTAACTTGGGAGCTAAGTTGGAATAGCAGCTGACAGGGAGCCTGGGGCTGAAGCCACGGTGCTCAAATTAAAATCCACATTGCAAGAATAGCACTGCTGTTCTAACCTGTGTTTGGAACATGCCTCTTCTGTTGAATTTTGGAGAAAAAAGGAGATGTACCTACTGCTGGCAGCCCTTTGTCCTAGACAGAATATTAAAGACTTCATCACCATATCTGCTACTGTGATATAACCTTGCTTAAATTATTTTCTATTTAAAAGTCTTAAACTTAGATATTTTTTATATCTTAATTTTGTATAGACTACATTGGCTTATTGCAATAAAGTAAACTGTAAAACATAATTTTTTTTTAAATTTTATTGCTTAAGTAAACAGGGGGAGCATGAGTCGTGGAAAGAGCAATGCAGACTGTATGCCTGTATGTGCTTTCTTTTCTTACCTGTGTCTGGCTGGTTTGGAAGTTGCAGCATCCTTCTACCTGTGCCAGGGCAGTACAAGGGAGGGGTCAGGCATCCTCGCCAAGTGCTCTGGTGGGCTCTGAGCCATATCAGGAAGGCCATGTATCCCACCTAATTAAAACAGACTCCATCAGTGGCATTTCACCAGCAGGCTGAGAACCCTGCAATACTACCGGCACACCAGCATATTCACCAGACTACCAAGAAGAGCAAAAGCAATTTGTTCCAATATTTCCATTTCAGTATGTATGTCAGTGGTAACTTAGACTTCCACTGCCCTTGAAAGAGTTCCAAAGCTTTGCTACATCTCTCCTCCCGTTGCATCTGAGAGGGTACCCAAAACAAGTGAAGAACTCATGTTTTGAGATTAATTGCCAGCAAGGCAGCTAAAGGAATAGTCTTAGGCGGATGATGATTATTCGCTGTTGATCAGTTTTGTTCAGTGCTTTGCTTAGAACATGGAGAAACACACGGGCAGACATTTCATCAGTTTGTGATTATCAGAAGCCAACACAACAGTTCCCTGGAAAGGAGGGATTTTGCGTGGGCAGAAATTTCAATTTTTTAGATGCACATTTCCTGCTTATAAAACTGGAAGAAAGGAAGATAAGCAGAAACATTTGCTAAAATGGTGTTAACTTTGATTTTTCCAGTAGCTGTTCAATAAGATCTCACATAAAAGGTGATTTCGCATGACTAAATATGGGTGTTTAGTCTATATCTAGGCTAAGGGATGTTGTCAATATAATCAATCTTCAAAGATTTTTTTTCAAAGGTTTTTCTCTCATTCCTGTAGTAGCCAACTACATTTGGTCAGATTAATCACTCAGTTGACCATATTAAACAGATTTCCCCTCACTAACAGAGATTTGGATAATTAGCTCAGACACAGACACCTACATTATAGATTATTAAAGTTTGCGAGATGGATATTAATTTTTTAATTTTTGAACTTCAACCATCAAAAGATTTTTTTATCTTCTAGGTTTTTTCCTGCTGTACCACTGCTTCCTCAAAGAGGACTATCTAAAATGCACTCTCACTTTTGCATTCCTAGTTCAGCATAATGCTCATTTGGCCATTCAAAACAGTGAATAGGAAAGATTACACGGGAGCTCAGCAATTTACTCCTAACGCCAAGGTTAAACACTTCTTCAGTCCAAAAGAAACTTCTATTAATGCTTTGAGAAAGGCCATAAAGAGAACATGAAATGCAAAACATACAGTTCAAAAAGAGTAGAATTCTGTTCCATTACAAATTATACTCTTCTTTAGATTTCTTTTGTCCTACAAAACAGACTATTCTTACAATCAATACCTATCTTTAATACTGAAGCTAAAATCTGCCTTCATGCTCAGAAAAACAGTCAAGGAGATGCTCCTACAGACCAAAGACATAAAGTCAATAATGACAGAAAAGAGAAAGGTAAAAAAACCAACCTGCACAAATAAGTAGGAGTACTGTAATGGCAGGTAGCTCAAAAATTAAAATCTAGAATTTGGAACATCTGATTTTACTAAATACTCCAAGGGTATCAAAGCTTTTAATTACTTATTATAAGAAAGATGTTCATCAGTCTTAACAGTCTTACTTTGGAGCAGGGACAATCATTTATGAATAATTTGCGGAGTATTTAGCACCTGCAAGCAATTAACAGGAGGTTATTCACTTTTGGTCCTACTGCTGTGTAAAGGTTAAATAAGGATAGTTCAAAACCATGAAATTTTGTACCACTGGTTCTGATATGACTCATGGGAGAACTACAGAAACAGCCCGTCCTTGCTGCTCATCCCGCCTGCTCACCAGTTACATTCTTTGGGTGAGTCTATTAAACAACATGTGATGGACCATTAAGTGAGTGCTCAGTAATTTAACAGCTCTGCTCAGCAATGTTACTTACAGAGTCTGGTTCACTTCATATATTTTAAAGACAGATTAAGGTGGGTTTTTTTATTTTCACTGGGTGACTTGATCAGACCATAGAGTTCCCCTTTCACTTCAAAGTTTTGTTCTTTCTTCCTTTAAATGCTTCTCTTCAGTGTTGCCCCAGAGTATTCCAGACACTCCCATATTCCAGGAGAAACAATTCTGGATGATATTTTATTTTCCTGAGTTAGTTTAACTGACTGGATCATTTGTTTCTCTTAAAACATCCTTAGACAGTTTAACATTTGCAAGAAGATCAAGCAATTCACATGATAAATGGAGGTCAGCTCATCAGAAACTGAGCCCTTTAATCCACTAGACAAATGGTTAAATTTAAATCAAAATAAATAGTTCAAACCCATTTGAAAACTGTTCAGAGTAATTGCAGGCAGAGGGGATTAGCTGAAAATAAAATTGCTTGGGCTAAAATTTAGCCCCCAGAATCTGGCAAAACAAAAAAAAAATGAACATTTTTTCTATTCAAGGTAGAGATACAATTTACTGAACTGTTTTTCTTTGTGATTTATGCTGTCTGGAACTGAATCATAGTACATAATAAAAATAATTTCTGAAGCAATAACTTTATAGCTTCCAAATGTTGCCAGTGTCATAAACAGTGACATTTGTAAGCTGCTGAAGGAAAACTTCAAGCTCCAAATTTCTCAGACTAATCTTATTCAGATAGATCTGAAGCCAGAGCCAAATTCAGAATTTTACTCTCAGTAAATTCAGGCCACTGTTTCTCAATAGTTACTGGCTGCCTAATTAGGATTCTTTCAAATGAGGATGAAGCCGGCAATGAGTCTCCATTAAATGGCTCAGACTAATAATGTCTTTAAAGTTAAGAACGTGTATCTGCTTTATCCTTATTACCAATATCTTGAAAATAAGTCAATTATTATTTTAAATAACTTACAGTCTTATCCACCTCTTGTCAGCTTCTAAGCTGAAAAGAGAGAGGAAAGGAAGGGGGTGGGGGAGGAGAGAGAGAGAGGAGAAAGAGGGAGACTGTTCCCTTTGATTCAGGAAAAAAGCAGTAAGAGGTATGTTTCATCTAAGAGGTAGAGCAGGAGGAACTTTCACCTAAGCAGAGCCAAAGGTTTGGGTGAGGCTTTTCCCACCTATTGCTGACAGGAAAAGCCACAGGAGAAGTAACTTGTCTCTGAAATTGAAAAAGGAACATACAGAAGGGAGAAAATGCACTGCATTCACATAGGTACAAACCCTCTCCATTTCATGGTTAAGTACGGCTGCTTTCCAGAGTTGCCTTTTATCACAGCTTTAAAGAAGCTGCATCCACCCCCACAAAGCTACGTGCATTTTGACCATGTCCACTGAATAGCTAAAAGCTGCTCCACACCCTGTTACAGCAAACATTTCTTTAAAAACAAGAATCTGATCAATCTTCTTTCCTTGTCAACTTTGCTTCCTCTCTGCCTCCCCACAGGTACATTTCTCCACACCACATCTTACGCAGCTGATGGTTTGCCTCACTTCTGGAAACGCGAAGTCTATCTGGAAGACTCTGTTGGTAGTCCTCCTGCTTCAAAAGCACCGCCGCTAATTACCTGGGCCTGAGAAAACAATGCGGTGATTTATCTGCTTCTGTGCACGCCCTCTGTCCTCTCCATGGTTTCCAGTTGGTAGGAGGGGGGAGGAAGAGGGGGAAGGGTTTTTGCTGAACTACAGGTTAGGCTACAAAACTCAGACGGCAACACTGCTGCCACATACATCCCAGGTACCAAGAGGAACTGGGTTTGTTTTGGGAAGAAAACATTAGGAGAAGCCAAACCACTATACGTACCAACCTATAAATCTAGGCAAAGAATTTTTTGCAGTTCCAGGAACACATGTAAATAAATGCAGCTGTACAGTAAAACCATACCCACACCAGGAGGGAAAAAGTTTATCCACACGGTGGAAAACCAAAATATGTAACTGTGTATTTACAGTGTAGTAACTGCTTTATACCAAGACTTCTGCAGGTTTGTTTCTTGTACTCACCAAGGGACTGCAGTAGCTTTATTTTGGGGAAAAGGAAGGATGATTGCTGCTTTTCTTTCACCTACATTCTGATTATTCTGTGGATGAGGGGAATGTGCTTCAGAAGAGCTGAGTAAAGAACTTTTTTCTTTTACTCTAGTGTAGAATGCCATGAAGTGAAAATAAATAGACATTGGGCAGAAACAGTGAAATAATATCATTCCTCTAAGATGGAATTAATTTGGTGAACAAGAAATCGTATTTTCTTTAAGAAAAACTCAACAACAGAGTGATGTTGCTAATTATTATTATCATTTTAATTTTCAATATAACTTAGTTTAAAATTTACTTTTTTCAGGACCGAAGCTTTGAGTCACTTTTTTTTGTTTGTTTTTCATTTTTTTAGGCCATAACTATTCTCCAGGGCACCTAAAGATTTTTAGGCAATTTAACATTTCACTTGCAGTAGCTGAAGGGTCTCTTTCTAATAAAATATTTTGCCCGAATGCTAATCACCTGTAATTGAATGCATGTGATTGCTGAGCTGATCTCTTGCGCTGTGATCTACGCACGTGGTTATATTTCTTCTGCTAAATACATATTTGCAGAGCTATTTCATATAGGGTATATATAGCAGTACTCCTACATCATTCCTACTCAAAATCCCACAGGAACGAGATGTCGTATGAGAGGCATTAAAGGGATGCACCAGTTAGGGTGAGGAGAATTCCAGCTTGGAGGTATCTGTCCTGTTGCAGCACCACTTTGACAGTTCAATCCCCCAGAGCAAAATGGCAAACGCAGAAACTATACCACAATTTGCTCTTCCATTTGGGCTTCAAAAGGACCCTTTTAAAATTATTCTGACACCATACACACATTCACGTGACAAGGAGATGCACTAACTTCTATAGAGAAACTGATCTGGAAGAGCTGAGGTGACCATACTACCTTGAAACAACCAGCCATTTCTCTTTCTCCTTTCCTGTTGATTTTTATTAGTATAACAAATTATAATATAACTTTAATAAAGTAAGTGCTACAACATCCATGTTGATTATTTAGAAGCAATTGAGAGCCTTTTTATTTTACATCATATTAGTGCAGCCTATTTCCCACCTCCCATCTCTGCCCAACTCCTTTCTGTCCACAGGGTTTGGGATAACATCCTAAAAGTAACATCTCAAATAAAACTTCCAGCACTCTGTGTATGCTCTAAAATTCCATCCTGCAAAGCAGCCAAAAAAAAAAAAAAAAAAAAAAAAAGAGGTTTCATGTAACACTGTAACACTTTGTTACTTTCTATCTTGGAAAAAAATCTGATTCCTTAAGCTCCTTGACTGCACCAAGAGGGCCCACTGCATCTGTTAAACTCATTGACTGTGACTGCTGCCTTCATATGAGGCAAAACTTCAGCTTTATGAGCTTTAGTTTGTGTGAAGCCCAGCAATAACGTCATCAGAGCCCTGCGGGTACGGCAGGGAGGACGGACAAGAATGACATCCCGTAGGCTTTGTGGGACCAGGTCCAACAAGGCAACACACTCCACTACTGAGTCTCAGAGCGATCCAAAATACCATTCATGTTACAATATTTTGAGCTGCCAACCACTGGTAAATTTATTAACTGTCAGGCTAAAAAAATACAGAGAAGTCAGCCATTTATTTTATTATACTTTTAGATGTCCATTACGATGGTAAAATATAGTAGGAGAAAAAATACTTTCCCTCCTCTCTTGAGAGATATTTCCCGATTACTGGAATGGCTTGACTGCTCTTATTTGTTTAATTTTTGTAGCGTACATGAAGCCATACAGATGTCACATATAAAACACAACATGGATTTATGCATTTTTGAATAGGAGGTCTGCTTCAAAAATTTCCCTCAGCCTTCACACAAAAACACAAGGAAGAGAATCAAATTCTGTTGTGCTTTTAGTGCCCCAAGCATAACAGATAACCACTTAACACATAATTACAGAACCCTACTAAAAAAAGATCATCCTCTGAGAGTACTATTTTAATTATGTTCCAACCAATGACTGTTTTCAGCACTAACTTAAACTGGCAAAAGGCACATGACTTACAAACTGCATTACCCACACAGATTTAGGAACCAAGAAGGGACCTGGATTGTAGTTAAATTCTAAATTGGAGTGTCGTTTATTCTTCCGATTAATTCATGGTTGTGAATACTAACCTGAGGCAAGATTAGATAGGTTCTTTCAAATGGTATTTGGGCTTTTTCACTATTTCCATGAATGAAATTCCAGCAATAAAAGTGATTGTCATCTTAAAAATTTTGTGGAGAGGATGCACTGCTTGGCACATCAAATTGTAAAATCTCTAATTACATGTTGCAATAAGCAGCCAAATGCTGCTGTAGCAACACACCACTAAACAGTCTCTTTCTTGAAAGGTGTAAATATAAACAACAGACTTTTGCCACAGCTGTACTGGCTGATCTTAAGTAACCAATGCTTTTTTTAAATTTTTTTCTCTGAATCTGTTCACCCAGAGGGCTCAATTCCCCGGTGATTGACACCACTGTAATTTAACTGACTTCAACAGTTCAAGTCCCCTTATCCATAAATGAGAGCAGAATCCAATCGATGGAGGGGGGAGGGGTTTCCATACAAAACAACGTATCTCTCCCTCAGCATACAGAATGAAGTTTCAGCAGATTTCTTTCTCTCAGATTCTAAATAAACCTAATCTGCTTCCAATGTAATTTTTCAGCTTGGTCAGAAATGTCTCCAGTTTTCCAAGGCCAATGAGGTCAATCAAAGATATCTCTTTTTTGTGTACTGGAAGCAGGAAATCAGAATCTTGAGCTTCAAAAAATATTTTCAGAGAAGAATAAATTTCACAGATGAGCAAATTCACACTCTTCCTTTCATTGTTTTTAGCTTTTCTGAAAGTCTGTTTCCACTCAGAGTTGTACTGCATGTTTTACAATATGTATATTTCACTCTATTTCTTGATTGTGAAAAAGGCAACAAAGGGGTGGGAATGGCTTCTTTTAAAAGGCAAACCTGAGGCATATTTTATGCTCACAGAATTGCTTTTTCAAAAAATAAGTTCAGTGAGAGATTTTCCAAGGAGTGCTACATTCAGGAAGATAATAGAAAACACCTCCCATCTTGGGGTCAGCCAAGAAACAGATCTACAAGGCAGTTTACAGAAAACATTGTGATGGCTACCATGAGCTTATTTTTCCTTCAGGGTTGGGCTATGGAGACAAATATTCCAAAGATTTCTCTTTCCTTTTTGGCATCATAAGAAACGAATTTTCAAAAGGGTATATCAAACCATGTGTTATCCCTCTGGCTGTTCATCTTCCCAGACACAGCATTTAAAAATGTCTTTCAGAATCCTGCATGTAGTCCTGTGCCTTTTCGCTATGTTTGCTTGCTTTTGCTTTTCCTCTCCTTGTTCGGTGTCCCATGTAGATGACACATTTGTGTATTTGTGACATCTTTTTTGACATCATTTGTCACATTTGTGACATCTGGGCTTTTCTGGGGAGCCTTGCAATCATACCCATATTGTGCAAATAAAGAGGTTACCTATGAGGAAGAGAGATAGAAATATTGGTACAGATCCTGCAAGTTATCCAGGATAAAAATCTATATGAAAATTTGGCCTACAACTCTTTTGACTGCACCGACAGCTGCAGGCCTGTTTCTTCCTGGGGCTGAAAATCAAATTGCAAAGAGGTGCTGACCAAACTGATAGTCCCTTTCCTGATAGTATGATGTTGGCTAATACATGGTTCTCAAACCCAAATAATATTACCTATCCATCTTATTGATTAATATTTAAAATAATGCAGATGCCTAAATACTGAGTGTTGAATTTTCAGTAATTTAGACATATTTTCAAGCTTGTGGTTAGGAGAGGTTTTACACTGTTTTGATCTGAAAAGCGAGAGGCACTATAGCAACTGTTAAATCTCTGTAAGATGCACACTCGTCTGTTTTCTTTATAACAGTTACATCCTTTATTCTAAATTGTAAAATCCAAAGCAAGGGAAATATATTGATTGCTTAAGCGGACAAATACATATATTTTGGACTCTCGGCCTTCAGATACCCAGCTTGTGATTTGGGCTGGACATACATAAAGTACTAAATCTGTACCTAGAAAATTAATATATCTATTCTGTTGTTTAAGGGAAAGTTCCAAAATGTTTTTCAGGCATGTTTCTGCATTTTGTATATATTACTATGCCACTGAATTTGGCATACTTTGTGCAGGATCACTCAGGATCACTGCAAGTTTTGTCAGTAGTTAAGGTAAACCTGCAGTCACAAAACTTATGAAAAATATGATAAAAGATAACAGTGGAAAATTCATTTCTTGATTTGTCACAAGAGAAGACAGAAAGAAACAGACTCTCTGCCTCAGAATGTTGTCTGAAATGTTTAACTTTTTAACAACAAAAGTGCAATTTGGTTTTTACACTCATTTCTTTTGGGTCATTTAGAGATATCTCCTGAGGTTGTCACTCGTAAGTCTGTATTCATTTCCAAGAAACAGCAAAAGAGAAAATAAATGCCATGAAATGTGTTACTACATTAAACTGAAACTGGCTCCAAAGTCATTAGCTAAAGGACTCAGGACTCAGGACTTGAAAACTCATTTCTTGTGAAGCAACCGGTATGTCCCACAGCAGCTACACATTGACGAGAAAAAATGGAACTGAAATTCTCACTTAACAAGGGAAGCCTCAAAATGTAACCAGGACTGGTACAATGGAGCGTGCCACTGCAGAGAAAAAAAATCATCAATTTCTGAACTTAATTTATTTCATTACTCTTGCTTTCCCTTTATATTTTCACATTCCCACTCACCCCAGCTAACTCAAGCATTCCTCTTGTCAGAAGAAAGAAAGAATACTACATGCATTTCACAGACTCATAGAATGGTTTGGGTTGGGAGGGACCATAAAGATCGTCGAGTTCCAACACCTCCTACTAGAGCAGGTTGCTCAAAGTCCCATCCAGCCTGGTCTTGAACACTTCCCCTGTGGATGGGGCATCCACAACTTCTCTGGGCAGCCTGTTCCAGTGTCTCAGGACCCTCATAGAAAATAATTTCTTCCTACTATCTAATCTACGTCTCCCCTCTTTCAGTTTAAAACCATTACCCATTTGTCTTATCACTACACTCCCTGATAAAGAGTCCCTCCCCATCTCTCCTGTAGGCCCCCTTCAGGTATTGTAAGGTTGCTATAAGGTCTCCCCAGAGCCTTCTCTTCTCCAGGCTGAACAACCCCAGCTCTCTCAGCCTGTCTTCACAGAAGAGGTGCTCCAGCCTTCTGATCATTTTCGTGGCCCTCTGCTGGGTCATTCCAACAGGTCCATGGTCTTCCTGTGCTGAGGATTCCAAAGCTGGATGGGACTCCAGGTGGGGTCTCACCAGAGAGGAGTAGAGGGGTAGAATCATCTCATTCAACCTGCTGGCCATGCTTCTTTTGATGCAGCCCAGGATGTGGTTGGCTTTCTGGGCTGCCAGTGCACATTGTCAGCTCATGTCATTCATCCACCAACACTCTCAAGTCCTTCTCCTCAAGGCTGCTCTCCAGCCATTCTCTGTCCAGGTGCAGGACCCTGCACTTGGCTTGGCTGAACTTCATGAGGTTTGCACTTATGAAGGGCACACCTTTCAAGCCCGTCCAGGTTCCTCTGGATGGCATCCCTTCCCTCCAGTGTGTCAACTGTGCCACACAGCTTGGTGTCTTTGGCAAACTTGCTGAGGGTGCACTCAATCCCACTGTCCATGCCTCCAACAATGTTAAACAGCACAGGTCCCAGTACTGAGCCCTGAGGAACACCACTTGTCACTGGCTGCCACTTGGACATTGAGTTGTTGATCACAACCCTTTGAGTGTGGCCATCCAGCCAGTTACTTATCCACCAAGTGGTCCATACATCAAATCAATGCCTTTCCAATTTCAAGATCAGGATGTCATGTGGGACAGTGTCAAATGTTTTGCATAAGTCCAGGTAGATGATGTTTCTTGCTCTGCACTTATCTACCAATGCTGTAGCAATATTGTAAAAAGCCACTATATTTGTCAGGCATAACTTGCCCTTGGTGAAGCCATGGGCTGTTGGTTGTTACCAATCACCTCCTTATTTTCCATGTGCCTTAGCAGAGATTCCAGGAGGATCTGCTCCATCATCTTGCCAGGCACAGAGGTGAGACTGAACGACCTGTAGTTCCCTGGGTCTTCCTTTTATTCCTTTTTGAAAGTGGGGATTATGTTTGCTCTTTTCCAGTCAACGGGAACTTCACCATACTGCCACAACTTTTCGAATATAATGGAAAGTGGTTTGTCAACTTCAACTGCCAGCTCCCATAGGACCTGTGGATGGATTTCATCAGGTCCCATGGGCTCGTGAACCTTCAGGTTCCTTAGATGGTCTCGAACCTGATCTTCTCCTACAGTGGGCAGTTCTTCATTCTCATAGCCCCTGTGTTTGCCTTCTGCAATTTGGGTGGTATGGTTAGAAGTAAAGACTTAGGTGAAAAAGTCATTCGGTAACTCAGCCTTTTCCATATCCTGAGAGACCAGGTCTCCTGTTTCCTTCTTGAGAGGGCCCACATCTTCTCTAGTCTTGCCTTTATCCCTAACATACTTATGGAAGTTTTTCTTATTATCCTTGATGTCCCTGTCCAGGTTTAATTCTATTTGGGCTTTTGCTTGCCTAATCTGGTTCCTGGCCAGAACAGGAAAATAATTCAAAAATCTTTAGAAGACACGCTATAGTAAAACGTCAGTCAGAAGTTTGGAGGAAAAGTTTGTCTCTCTTCAGCAAGGCCTACTGGCTTACCATAAACTGAAGTTGTCAAGCAGCCTGTAAGGCCACTTAGATACTATATTCTCTGAAATTGCCTTGGTAAAGGATAAAAGTTAAATAACCTAGAACTGAAAAGCTCAATATCCCATTATCAAATCTTTTAGCCAGCTAATACCCTATGACATGGGATTATCCTAAATTTTCAGCAAATAAATTGCCGCCTTTGCCTGAAAATACTAAAAAGCAAGGAACACAAAAGATCATTTATATTTAGAATAGCAGTATCAGCTGATAAGTCTCAAACATGACTGGCTTCAGAGCATTTTGTTAAGGACCTGAAAATCATTCGTTCTCTTTTAAAGCAAAGCCCATTTGAATACACATAGGAGTTAAACTGCCTAACAAGATTTATGATCAAAGCAAATGTTAAATAATTGCTAGTGGTTTGTGTAGCAAAATGCCTCATACAAATAAAGGCAACAATATCAATAGAAACTAATTTGATTCAAAATGTAAGGAAATAGACCTCACAGGGGGAAAAATAAAAAATGTATACAATCACGTTATCAATTCACAGTTATTTTTAAACTTCCTCTGTTTAGTGACAACACCAGCAGAAATTAGGTTTTCTGAACAGTACACTGTTTGCAAGTTTGATCTGGGTAATAAGGATTTCAGATTCTGTCATCTTCCAAACCTCTGACATCAAAAAAAATAAGGTTCTTCACTTGACCAAAATTCTTGCCCTTCAACAAATTCCATACAAAGAGTGGTAAAAGTCAATGTTATTGCCTGTACAAGATGGGGGTGAAGTAAATTGTGACTTATTGTCACTGACCACTGAACAATCACAGCTTGGCTAATAAAAAGATGGTTCCTTATAACTGATCATGTACTTTTTGGTTCTCTGATACCCTATGGAGGAAAAAAGTACGGCCACTGAGATGCTGGCAGCACTTAAAATACCTGACATAGAAAAAAAGAAGCATAACAGATTTTTAAAAGCCTGTTTCATACCCAAAGAGAACAGTCATTAATTTTTTGCTGCACTGAAAAGTTCACACTTGCTAGCAAACAATATCCATTCTATACACATCCACTGAAATTCATGGTATTACCAAATTCCACAGCATTAATTCACCATAAGAAGGTCTAGCTCTAAGGTTTAACTCAATCTATGCATTTCCTAACCTGTGAAAGACAGCTTGGAATAAGTCCAAACCCCATATTTCAATCCTTGAGAAGCCACTTTTGGACACCAGCTCTCTGCCCTCCAACCTGCTCTAACATTCCTGAGTAAGCTCATAGAGTAACCAAACAAAGGCCAAATAAAACCTCATCTAATTGATGCTCATATTCTAAACTTGGAACAGTCTGAAATCATGCCAGAACACAGAATGGAGCCTTTTTAGCAGCACAGATGAACCTCTATCCACAGAGGGAACACAGAAGATGGTTTCTCATCTGGGGCATATCTGCAGCATTTGACTGTGAGTTACATGGTCTTATGGAGATTATGAGACATTTGCTAAAAGACATGACAGGAGCAAAAGGTAATTTACTAAAATGTTTTGAGTCTTTCTGGAGTGATTCCACCAAAGCCTGATGGGGAAACCTCACTTTCATCTGGCATCTATTATTTTGGTGTACCATATGATGAGCTTTTCTTTACTACCTCTTACATCAACTATTTAAATAATAATAATGTAAATGCCAATAATCTGTAATCACACAGAGAGCTATCTTTCACACATACAGTCAAGCCCTTTTGTATTGAGTGAGGTGAAGGGCTTCAAGGGTGAAGTATGTAGCCAGAGATGAACCTCAGCATGGAAGAAATAACTAGTGAGCAAAAAATAAAAGATCATTCTGAAGATTTTGGGGGTCTTCATTAGTCGGTCAGTGAAGAAATATAGATGGGATTCACCTGCCCTATCATAGGCACAGGAACAACACATGTTTAAGGAACAGTGTTACTCTAGGTTCCCTTTATATAATCAATAGTGAGAGATTCTCGCCTCCTGAGAGCAAACCATTTTGTCTACAGCTCAGATAAATCACTGTGTGGAGGTGTCTATCCCCCTTCATAGATGATATAAAAAGAATCCAGATGAATATCTCAGGCTAAGACTTATAACATTTAAACATCTATATTTAAGTCATTTGGGATTTCTCACTAATACTGAAGAGTATGGTAATGCCAAGCTCAACAAGATGGTTATATCAGGTTGGCAAGAAAACTAGCTCTTTATGGTGGATGAGAACATTGCAGTAACTCAGTGGTTCTCAGTTACAGCAGTATACATTATATCCCAGCATAAAACACCAGTGCCTATGGAAATCCATCTAAAACAAAGTGCTGAAACGTGTCTTCAACCACTTAGGCCACCACAAACACATAAAACTTTATCTCATCTGTCTATCTTAGCTTCCCAGAATATTTGGAATCATAGCTATCTTTATGGTTATTATTGTAAGGATTCTCCAGGTTGCAGATCACCAGAAAAAAAAAAAAAAAACAAAAACACCTAAAGTTTCAGGATAATGATTTAATACTTGTTTTTTGCCATAGAAGAACTATCTGTAGCAGAGGCACACAATTCCAGATTTGTGCCACTGGTTAAGTTTTCAGCAGATCTTGCTGTGATTCCACATACTTGATAGCTTCATGCTCCTGTGGCAGAGCCCGTATCGCTCACCCTTCCCCTGGTCACTGGCAAGAACTACCCCCCTGTTTCCAGAGAAAAGTGCTGTCTCTGTGAAGTTGGAAGCAATCCACTAGTTCCTGTTCTTGTGAAATTTACTTGTGAAAATTACTAAGTAGACCTCTCTTAAAACCAACGAACCTCAGAAAGTAACCAATTATTTGTAAAAATAAATTTAGTAGCTGTGTTCTACAAGGAGGACAAATCTACAGTTGCGGAGTGGATTCCTAAGAAACTAAGAACATTCACAACCCTCAGCACTTCACGAAAGCAAGGCACATTCTCTTTGACCTTGTCCTCACTAGCAGTAATGCATAGCATATGTGTTAAGAAACACCAGAAACTTTATCACAAGTGCTTCTCTGCCCCACCCAAGGAGTCGTGGAGTGTATGACAGATGTTAGTCATGTTCTTTACAATGCTACTGGAAAGTACGCACACACTATAGTAATGAGTGTGGCATAAGAGTCTTACTCAGAATAATAAAGCTACACCAACTTCAATGCACATTTTCCACAGAATAGAGCTTTCTTCTGCTTACTTGTCATGTCTTATGACAGGGGAGTAATAGTAAGAAAGGTTCTCAAAGCACCGTTGGGCTTAGGGAGCAACAGGTGAAGTAGAAGGAGTAAGGTTCTTAAAGAAAGTCTAAGACCTGCATGATCCCTTAAGGCTTTCTCTTAAGATATAAGAATCACAAAGATAAATCAATTATTCATTTTGTTGCAAGAAGCAGCAGATCCATGCCTACTCCCCAGATGTCCTTCTCCTCCAGAAAAGAATTCATTTCAAGTGAGAATACACAATGAGATAACTACTAGGTTGTCCATATCCTCCACTCTCAGACCATGAGAAGGGATCCAGGTTTATGGAGCAGATACAAATTAATATAAGGCTAAGCTGAGCACATAGAAATGATATAATACACTGATGTCTTATCAGTACTACAAGCTGGGAAAAAGTAACAGAAATAAAGTTTTAGTGTTTTAAGGAATTAATTTGATGAAGGTAATGCTGAACCCTCCAGTTCAGGAAGAAAGGAAGTCCTGAAGACAGTATTGATAATGCTTTGAAGAGGGAGTGGGACCAGATAATCTTCAGAGATTGCTTCTAACTGGAACAATTCCATGAAAAACTGCAAGAGTCTTAACTAAAGTGAAGGTTATGTTCTTGGTGACAAGGGACTTCTGGAAAACCATACATAAACCTATACACACACCAACCATTTTGTTATTTCATTAGAGCCTGACTGGTATTCAGACCCTCTTCATACTACTATCTTTTTTTTTTAATGAGAATTTACATTTCTGCAAATTTAGAATAGACTGGACATTTATTTGAGCTGTCAGGGAACTGCATACCTTCATACAATGTGCACCTGTGTCTGTGTATTCACATTAAGCCAGTCTAAGCTGTTTTACTGTCCTTGAGTTCTGCATATTTGAATATCCATATTTTTATAACGAACCGAAGCAATTTCCCAAAACGTAATGTAATGCAAAGTTTTTGGGTTTTTTCACCATGACAAAAAGCCACGTTTCCAGTGCTGCAGAAGCCAAAGGCAGCGAGACGGTCTCTCCACCCAAAGCAACGTTTGAAAAGCAGGTTGCCAGTTGGTTAAAAGCTTTGTTAAGCTGACCTGTTGCACTATCATGTGTTGTAGATTTGATAGCACTTATGTGTAATTTTAGAAGCATCTACTGATTTTAGGGTATTGTGCTTTTCCTCTCCACTCAATACTAGTGTAAAAATGTGCTAGCAAAGCATTGCTTTTTACATTGCCATAATGGAACTTCTTTTTTTATCACTAAGCTACTATGTCGAAGCAAGGTGCTAAAGTCCTGTGAAAAATGGCTGCAATAGCTTAAAAAAATCTGACATCCAGACTTCTAGTGGCAGTTTCTAGTGAACAGATAAGATTCTCTTCATCTTGGCCTCCAAGGGCTCAGAAATATTTATCTTTGCACCTACTAGCCTTAATGTTAAAATTTGGACAAAGGGACTGGAATGGTTTTAATTGCTGTGACTTAGATCATTGCATTTTCTAAGCCTTCTGCTCCAAACAACAATCTATTCTCTCCTTGAAAGGACTTCAGCACAGCTGTGTTATATGTACATAAATTTTCCCTGGCTGGATCTCTGTAAAAGCATTATCAGTAATAACAGACTCTTCCCTATTTAGAGGACTGATTTAAGGCACAATTAATTTCAGATTTTTGCCTGTCTCCAGTAATGGTATTGTTTCCAAACAAAGTAGGTTGCAGTCTCAAATGCATTAGTTAAAAAAAAAATAATAAAATAATTACTTATCTATGCTTTCTAAGACTTAATGTAAGTAAACTGAAATTCTCTGTGGTGATTATTTTTCAGACTCAGAGGTTATTGATCCACAACAAACCATGCCTCTGAAACACTGTGTGTTCACAGCTTCCCTGTAGAATTACAAACCAGTTACCTTCAGTTTAGGGATTTTTTGCCTCGAACCCTGAATCTGTGGTTTTTGTATGTAACCAGCACTTGTCAAAGATTCAAAAATGAGCTGTATAGCAGCACCTCTCCTGTTTTGCAGGATTTTTATGCTGGTCTATCTCAGCTCAGCTACAGACCTGTTAGTGAATCCAGCAATAAATAAACACAGTAATAAGCCAAGATCTTTTCCAAGATCTCAGTGTACACTGAGAGCCGTCTCTATGAAGTCTGTCGTCTTATACACATCACTGCAGACTGATCAAAGAAAAACATTTTGGCCTGTAGATTTTAAAGTACTGCAAAATGTTTAAAACTGTGATAACGCTTAGCGCTTTGCAAAGAGCGTTACACAATTCTGAGTCCCTTCACTTTGCAATTTACAAACCTTTTCAGAAACGGGAGTTTAACGCCAGCCATAATTTAAGTGTCTCTTTCTATTTCATATGAGCAGCAGAGTGGTTATCTATCTGGGTGAGGGCTGGTTTCAAAAGATTTCATTTGTTTGCAAAGATGGTTCTTTTACTCATATCCCTCTGACATGAGCCTCTGGTTATTTGGCTTTCTGTGATTTCTGGAAAGTATGTTTGCTGTTATGTTTTTCCCCTTCTTTGACATAGTCTTTCTGTTTATTTGGCTTTTAGTTTCTTCCAAAGCAGACTGGTGGGAGTTTTTATTCCCTAATGCAAGAAGGTGCTTTGGTGTCCCCCAGATATTTTCAGATTTGCTTTAATCAACTGTGTCACTGAATATTAGGCTTTTAATCAGGAAACAAACACAATTATTTTTTCAGACAGCATTTTTCTCTTCTTTTTGATCCTAGAAGTAAAACGTTATCTTTTTTCTAGTGTGTAGGTAGAGGTGTCCACAGTTTTGCCCATCTGGAGCACTTCAGAGGACCTAAGATAACAGAGAAGCTGGTAAACAGCAGTAAGATGCCATGCTGAGCTGCACACACAGCCTCTGTTTTTCCCTCCAGTACTTGTGCTTTTATATATAAACATATATCTACATATATATCCGTATGTGTGTATGCATGTTAAATGTTCTGGGGACAATTTTAGTACAGGAAGATCTGATCGTGAGGTATCCATCTTCCAGCTCATTAGCTACACAAGCACATGTTATTAGCTGAAGATACACAGTCATTTGCATTGAAACTTCTGGCATTTAGCTGCCTCACTCCCAAGCCACCAAGGAATAGAAATGCTGTGACAATTCTTTTTTGATCCAAAGAACAGAGACAGGCTTCGTGTCACCCATCACCAGTGACATCTGCTGATCACTCAGAAGTACAATAACAGAAGGGAGACATGCAACTAAACATTCTGTGCAATTGCCATCCTCATCCACATCATCGCAAGCAAATCTGTGCTTTCGTCTCTATTTAATTCCTCTTTGCTCTCATGTAAATTTATTCCAGAAGCAGCTCCAATGTATTTTCCACAAAATGACACTGTAAGGCTGCCAGATTTCTTCCTGCTGTCACAGTGCCTAATATAGATCTCTAGCCCTGCCATTAACATTTAGGAGAGCTCTACAGAAGGAGGTCAGCATTGTAGAGAGCCATTTGTTTATGATTGCAATTATGGCTTTACCGGGATTTCCTATAAACCTCTGGTTTTGGGGGAGCACAACTCAATAGGAAATCTAAACAAGTACACAAGCTGTTTTTCGACACTTTTCTGAGCTGAAATCATGTATTTTTGACCACATCTTTCACTTCGGCTAAGGAGCACGTAATGTAGCTCGGGATATAGATGTGCCAAGTTTTCCACAGTTGGATTCTGCATAAAAAATGTTGGACCACGCTTCCTACACAAACAGCATGGGGGAGGAGCAGTTGGAGGTAATACGATGCGCCATGGCTGGCTGCTTTGTGCTGGCCATTTGATGCAGAGTCATTTGCCCTGCAGCAGAGGATTGGGCTCTGTTATTATGAATGGTTTTGAAATGCTTATATGCCCCAGGAGACCAGAATGGAGTGTTTTAGTCAATAATGCATGCCTCAGCCCTGTCTGCACTTGGAAACAGCCCCATTTTAGCAACTGGCTTAGCTGAGCTGAAAGAAGGAAGACATAAGGGATTTCATTATACAATTGTATACAAGTAGAGGGGGTATATTTATATACGTATGCATAAGTGTTGTTCTGTATCTATCACTGTGCTCTGTACTTTTCATTGAAACTGTGCAAGGTGGGGTTTTTTTTTCTCATCTCTGAAGCCAAGCCTGTACTATCTTTTCTATTGCCACTGACTAGGTCTTTTCTGTCATTATAAAGCAGATTGAACCATTGTCAGACAGTTACTTAATTAGGGGCAACTGTTGTGTCAGGGGTTAACTTCGATCAGCAGTGGTAGTAATGGCCACTGGCATTTTTATCAGCATTTAAAGTTAAACCCTTGTCAGCACCAGCCTGGACCTTTAACTGGGATGACTGGAGTGATGGGACTATTAACCCTAAATCATGTCTGTGCATAGGCCATTTTAAAACAAATGAAAAAATGTTCAAACTTCTCTTCAAGTAGGTACACAAAACTTGAATCAAAATTTTAAAAAAGAATTGCTTATTTTGTCTTCATTTGCATTTCCATCACATCACATTTGCACCATGGCTTAAAACACAGCCTTCCATTAAGGCAAGAGCCGTCACTTAGTTTCCCAAAAAAGGACTAATTATTTCCCAAAGTGTGTTTAATTATTAAAACACACAGTAGTTCTTCTCTCTATTGAATTCATCCTCTGCCTTGCAGAAACTTAGGAGCACAAATTCTGCAAATTAGCCGCCTTCAATGCCTGTCCCTTTTCCTTCCAGACTGTTGACGGATGAACTCCAGTACTGACGACTCAGCTCTGCTGCACCAACACATCCTGCCGAGGGCACGATGATATCACACAAAACGACCTTGTCTTTTTTCCTGTTGCATACACGGTTCATACTGTTACTTTCCATCACATCACAGCAAGTCAACATGACATCATTTAAGCATTTACTTATCAGACAGCATGTCAACAGTTTAAAGGAAACGTTTCTCTCCGCTTGCCTATCCACTATGAACCGAATTGTGGTAGGCTGGTGGTGGATCATGCATATCTACAAAAGCAAGTAATTGAAATGATCCATGGGTCAATACCCAGACATCTGTAGTTTGAAATTGCAGTGGCTTGTGCCACACATGTTTTATAGGTCAGCTTTTTTTTTCCCACCTTTGCATGATAAGATTATCATCAAGATGCAGCAGCAGCGTTGACATAGTTAAGGATATCCCTGGAGCTTTTTATTTGAGATTGAAAGTAGCTTTTGAAGTTTATTAATATCTCAAGTGGAAGATAGAAAGACCGCATTTTGAAGATAACACAATGTCAGTGCTCATGTTAAGCCCCATTCTTGTCTAGTGCTGTACCACTAAGTCAGACAGTCTGTGAAAATCTGTGTGCAGAAGGGTGTTAGGAGAAATGTGAGAGAATACTCTCTCATAAAACTCCAAGTACAGAGTGAACAAAAAAGGGAGATGTAAGTTTAGATTGGTGAATGTAACAGCTGAACTCCAGTCAAGATAACTCTCTCTTCCTAAATAAAGAAATTCTTCTGCTTCTGCAGTTACGAGAAATAACAAAAGAACCCTTTACCTCTATTCATTTTGTTTATAACTCCACTGGGGAGCAACAACTCCATAAATAATATCCATACAAGAAGAAAAACGTATGTCTTTTTTTTTTTTTTCTTCTCCCTGACTACATTGTCTCATTTAGGAGAAAGGAGCCAAAAGGGGTTCAGTTGTCTGTGTTACGCATAATTCCAAGTATGTGCATACATTTGCTTTATACATTCGGAGAATTCCAGAAAAGTGTAAATTTTGGCCATAAGCCTGCAAGCAAATTGTAGCATTTTGTCTGTCCAAGCTGCTGTCACTGAAATTCTTGCAGACATGCTCTAACCTAATTTTAAATTAAGCCTTTTAGTTTTTTTAGTCAAGACAGGGATGACTTTTTAGTTGCTCAACTATTCACCCAGTTTCACCGAGGGATTTTCAGTCCAAGACATAATATCTCACAGAACAGGTCTAATAGCACTTGCCCAGCTTACTGGGAAAGGACCACTGCAGAAAGAAAAACACTAGATGAGTTTCCCAGGCATAAAGCCATAGCTTGGTGCTCTATCTGTGGCTTAGAAATTACATAAAGCCAACCAGGAAAACCCATCTTCTTTGCAATTCTCTTCCATGAACACACCTGCCCAGGTTGCCTTGGGAAATGAATAGCAATCACTCCCATGGCATCCTATAGGTCCCCACCATTGTACTTTCATCGGTGGTCCTTCTTTGATCCCAAGGAAATGAACAGCAAAGGAGCAGTACAGTTCACTGTTCTCACGACAACCACTCTGCCTTTCCTTTCCCTTTTCCAGAGAACAGACATGATCCCGGAGACATACACTGGTCTGGTTATATGGAGGGGAAGAAGCTGCTCATAAAGCTGTGTGCTGTAAAGGCAAAAATCATGAAAGTATCCCTGCTTCCTACAGTCACTGGGGCTAGCAAAGAGTGCCTTGGCATTTGGGGCCAGCTCAAAAGGATGAATGCAATCATAACGTTTGCACCATGGGGAGCTATAGTTTCTGTAGACTTCTCCTGCTACACCCACACATCCCAGTTTCTAAATTTTTCTACTCCATTTCTAAACTAACTCCGTCTTTTTGCTTGCACCATGAGAACTTGCATGCCAAGAGCATTTTCCCACAGGAGGCTCACAGCCAGGTTCAACCGGAATTTGTTGTGATTTGGTCATTATAACATCAATTATTTCTCATTGCGTATCTGTGATATAACTTCATGCTCCTTAACAGAGCATTGGGGACTTTTCCTTATCAAATTCCATTGCAATGATGGGAGCCATCTCTCCTATTTCCCAAATACAGTTTGAATTCTGATCTTTCCTCTAAACTTATAATTTACCCTAACAAGTTTCCACATTTTAAATAAATGAATTGTTCCATCACACATGTTACTAATGAACTTCCATTTGCAAGAACACAGTCCAGAGCAAACCCTGGCAAGACCTCAATTAAAGCATTATTCCATGTTTGCAATGAAATGCTGATAACCCTGCAGTAAGGCTTTTCCAGCCAAGGCTGTCTCTTCAAGATCGAATTTCATGAAATCACTTACAAAAAATTTCAAGCTGGATAGTATCAATAGTCTTACTGAAGACATGTACCGAACAGACCTATCAAAGAATGAAGCCAGATTCGAGACATGTTCAGAATAGTGTCCTGAATACATTAAAAATCAGCTGTCCGTGATGACATTCACTTGCCCTGCCAAAAATAGTAATCTTTACCTTTCCTTAGTTCTCTGTCTCATTCATAACACACTATGTAATGCTTGCAATAAATGGGGCACTGCCCCAACAGCCAGAAGTGTCCTCCAACTCCTCCCCGCTCTTATTCTGATCTGACTCAGTCTCTTCTCCTTTCTCTCACTGTTCCCCACACCTCTGCCTTCACAATGGGTCACCTGCATATCCTTACCTGACTGCAGTACATAAGTTGCTGATAAGAGCAGCAAACAGGACGACATCAAATGGCTTCATTGCCCTTATTGGGGCTGAAGGGAAGCATCTTCTTTCTAATTCGTTAAGTTTCAATTGTTGCCAAAGTCTGGATCTTACTCCAAATAGATCATTAACCCATCTCACACTGTACAAGGGATGTGTTATTTCCCAGATGTCTTTAGCTACGCCCATTTCTCTACTCTATTTTTGCAAATAAATGAACTGCACTGAGCAAGACAAGAACTAGCACTGCAAACCCTGTATCAATATATTGAGACGAAAATATATTCAAAGATGAAACTAAATAAAGTACTGACAAGCACAATGGGAATTGTTTATGCTACAGCCAAAACAATATGAAACTTTGTGGACAATGTGGCAGAAAAAGATCTAACTTGGTTTACCACAAGGCAACATGCAAATTACAGTACTGGTTCACATGTGCCTCCACTTATAAATTAGATTTATTTTGTAAGAATATCAAATATACATACATGCACACAAACACATACATGTACAGGTCTTCTAATGTCAATCTGAACACTGAAATATCAACAATTAAAAAAGAAGATAAATACATGGAAAGAAGTTAGCCCAAATATATACATAATGTATTTGCTATACTCTGAGGGAAAAAAAAAAACCTTCCCAAATCAGTTTTGAAAGCCAAGTCTAAACAATATAAAAGCCTCCAGCAAAGGGGCATTCATCCAAAATCAATCAAATCAAAACAAACTCAGTTAAAAAAAGTAAGTTAAGAGTTTGTCTATCCCAAGATTATCTTATTGTGTGGTTCCTTAAAGAAAACTCATCATTAAATCTATCAAAAGAGCACTTAGGATTTCATTGTATTTCCCTGTCTCCACACATTTCCTTGTTACAACGTAAATTCCTTCTCACAACAAAATCTCCAAGGTACAAAGCAACCTCACAACTCAATTTCCAGATGAGCCAGTTCAGACAGAAACAGTCTTGGCTAAAAACAAACAATCCAACCAAGGAAAATAAAAAAAAGGTGTTAGGACTCAAAACTCTCCTGCCGCTGAAAGGCTGGTTGGTTTTTTTTTCCAAAGCAATAAACAGTCTCAGCTCAAAGAAACTATTAATTCCTAGAGCTATTTAATGCTCCTCAGTGTCACAGGATTAATCAGTCTCTCTGCACACTTATTCTGAAGCCAGTTCTCAAAGTTTGAATACCTTCCAAAAACAGTTCCTTACTTGAACTGTACTTGCAATAAACATTTCCCCTTCCAGTGTGCACTTTCAACAGATTACTAGGAAATAATCATTCCAGCAGCTTTACCGCAGTGGAAACCAAATGGATCTCATACAAACTCGCCAACTCACTGATGTGAAGCCCTCGGTAATTCAGACTCAGTGTAATGATCCCTGTATAGTGTGTGAGGTTACTGGTAGATTGTTGTAGCTCAAATTCCAGCACGGAATAAGTACAGACACATTGCTGCCAGGCCAGCATAGCCTTTATCTACTCAGCACACAAGAGCTGATCATGTTGTCCATGCAGAATAAACCCAGCTCGTAATTTAGTGTGTCAATGCTCCTAAGACTTTCTAACTGATCCCTTACCTATGCCCCTGTCAATGGATAAATGGTAAATGTTTTAAACTACTTTCTTTTTGTTTCCTACAGTAAACATTTCTGTGTACCACCAGAACCCCACCCCAGCTATATTCTCAGGCAGGAGTGTTTGGCACACACCTTGTAACACTAAAATAAGCTAAAATTGCTTTCTACTATAGTTAATATCAATACACCTTTTCTAAAATAACAGAGACACACAAAAATGGAACTTCAACAGTTAAAGCCTAAGCAGCCTAGCTAGCCAGCTGGCAAAATGTTAATGATTCTGTCCATTTGTAAACATCTTTATGTTATGCTTTGATGAGGTGATGTGAAATGGTAGCCAGTGTGTGTTTGCCAGGGGGAACCATATCAGATATTAAATTAATTCATTTCCTTAAAACCAAAAATAGAATTGTGTCCTCTTCCTCTTCTCACAGTAATTAATTCTCACTCGTTTAGCAGTGTGATGGAAACCAAATAAATACTTAGGTAAATTTGCAGTGGAATTAGACAGCAAGGGGACTACTTTCACCATTGAAATCTTTACACCAGGAGTCTGGCTTGTAAGAGTGGACCCTTAAAGGACTGGGACTGTGAGGGATTTAATGGATCAGAGTAGACAGACTCCTCTTTGTTAACCATGCAGGACACTGTTATTTTGTTATAGAAAAGGGCTTTTCCTATAGCAGTGAGTGCAGTGACCACAGTCCACACAGCTGGGATAATCACAGGAAACTCACCAGCAAGGGTCAGCCCATGTTTCCTCCATTGCACAGAAATATCCAGCTCTGCCACAGCACAAGAAACATACTGCGTGGCTCAAGAGGAAGCTTTTCCAAATCAGATGGTTCTCTGATTATTTCTAAAAATACCTCAAGCAGCAGTCAAAACATTTCAAGGAACTCCATCACACTATTTCATGTAATATTCCTTTTCCCTTTTCCCTTGAGTAATTCTGAATATTTGTGTACCAAAAGAACATTCAGTGTACAATACTCCAGTGAGCAAATAATTAAAAATCCAGATTTGAATACTCACTATAAATGTGTTGCAAAGAAAATAAACATTCTTATCCTTATTAGGATATAAGAATCCTTCAGGAATGCTTCAATAGTATGAAATTTTCAGTCTTGGGAAAATGAAAATGGGCCTATTTTCATAAACCATTTCCTATAATTCCACGTCAGCTCATCACAGAATGAAGCATACTCAGGTCTGGATATCAAAGTCCACATCTACTTTTCAATTTTAATCTCTGACCAAAACCTAAAGTTTTGGGTGATGTTTAGAGAAAGATAGGGTTCCTTTTTTTTCCCCTCTGCTGACAGAATTATTAAAAGAAAGAGCGCTGTATAAAGGGGGATTTTTTTTCTCATCTATAAGTAGCTCTAAAGTATCTAGACCTAAAATATCTATCTGTCTGATTCATGTTGGTAAATCTACCTAACTATTGTCACATATTATCACTTCCTTATGACAAGTCCAATACTGGACAAAATGGAATAAACAAGAAGAAACATGTTTGTAAGACAACGCATGAAAACTAAATATGTGAGATGAAACAGGAAATTGAATTTTCATATTGTCAAAATCAACCCCCACCTGCATGCAGAGAATATATCCACCCAACAGGGAAAACTGTCCCCAGGTCAGCATACAGAAAAGGCAATGCAGATGAGCCCTTCATCATGTTGCAGCAAAATACAGCCACAGAATTGGAGACAGAATCATAGAATCGTTTGAGTTGAAAGGGACCTTAAAGATCATCAAGTTCCAACCTCCCTGCCATGGAGGAATTTTGAAATAATTTCAAGGGTAACAATTAACAACCCCCTGCAAAACTATGGCCTTGTATGAAATGGTTGTGCATTTTGTACACCATATTCATGTCCATAAGACTGGACTCACTCAGTGTCTTTTGTGTCCAAACCAGGACACAGTTCTCCAGGTGCATCATCACAGTTCCCACAACCTTCAGCCCAAGGTTGGGTTGGCCACCTTTACTGTAAAGTCACACTGCTGACTCACGTTCAGCTTGTCACCCACCAGGACCACCAGGTCTTTTTTCGCAAAGCTGCTTTCCAGCTGGTTAGTCCCCAGCCTGCACTGGTGCATGGGTTTACTCCATCCCAGATGCAGGATTTTCCGCTTGGCTTTCTGAACTTCAGTTGCTCTCAGAGCATTTCTCCAGCCTGCCAGGGTCTCTCTGAATGGCATCCCTCACCCTCCAGTCTACCAGCCACTCCCCACAGTGTGGAATCATCTGCAAACCAGTTCCTATCATTCAGTTCACTGACAAAGACATCAAACAGTAGCGGTGCCTGCATTATCACCTGTGACATACCATTAGAAACTGACAGACAGTTGGACTTATCAGTAGCTCTACCCTTTTGGCCTGATGGTATAACCAATACTTTACCCACCTTCTTGCCCGCTCTGTTACTGGCTTTTCTAAAGTCAAAGTTCCTGTTTTTTCAGTTTGTTTTGGTTTTTTTTTAAGAAATAAATTTGTCCTGGATGATTAATGATGGATCAGATGTCTTTTGCCTTCCCTGAGTTAGAATAAAGCCTAACTGTCTCATAAACACCCTGTTGCTTGTGTTGGATAATTTAGCAAAAATATGATGGTGTGCTCATACCTCATCCAGATTAATTTATATTTGTTGTCTAGTCTGATGGTGGACAGATCCAGGATTAATGTACATGGAGCTGTGATCTAAACTAAACAAGCTTATTCTTCATAGCTCTGCAGACTCCTAACTCTCTAAGAAGCAACCTCATGTATTATTGTGAATAAACATGGGAGGCAACAGTTCAGACAGAGGAAAAATATTTGACGATGAAAATGTAAAACTTATTTACTCACCTTTTTCCTTATAAGATGGTTTTAATATTTTAATGAGAGAACAAATAGGGTGTGATTTGACAAATTGTGTAATTAAAAGGTGATAAGTGGGCCACTGCAAAAGAAAACTTCCAGGTAAAATAATGTTAGAAAGCGTCTTCATTCCACCATGCAATGAAAAGGAGACATAAGTTTTTGTACAGAAGCAAGAAAGGCAAGCCCAGAGTAATGAGAAGTGGAGAACGGTAAGTTTTCACATTATAAATAAGTGCTACAGCCATCAAGCTATCAGCTATTCCAGATGCTTTTGTTATGACCAGCTATCCCTCCTGCAAAAAAAGAAACTAACATTTTCACTAAGACCAATATATTTCCAGGAAATAGTGGATTTTCTTCCATTACATTACTGGACAGAACATCATTCACAACTGATGTTATTTTGTTCTTTGGTGATTATTTAAATGTAAAGTCTGGGGAACCATGATACCCTGGAATTATCTCTTCTTCTGTATGCTACAGCCATAGTATTCTGTGTGCCACTGGATCCCAGTCTTTAGAACAACTGAGTTAAACCTGACATATCAAATTTGTCCTTAATGTAACATAACCTACTTCAACAGACTTCAGTTCTGTGAAATTGAATGGGTCTGAGGTCAGAATTCCTATATCAGGGTGCCTATTTGTTTAAAGATTCTTTTTCTCTCCCCTGATAAACAGGGAAAGAGTTTGCAGCATAACTGAGATGCTGTTTTGTAGACAGCAACACAAAAAATCCTTTCTTAACGCCACACTCACCCACAGTGCTCTGTGTGACGTGACTTGATGCACTGACAGATCCTCTGGGGTCACTTTTTTTCTTCAGTTTCTCCTTTACTGTAGTATCTCTAAATCTATTTCAGTAGATTTTCTCATTTAGTGATTTTTTTCTTTTGCAATAGAGCACATTACCAACCTTTTTTTCTTGATCATCTAGTTATATTTTTATCCTTCAGGCTTCATGGACACTATTTTTATCCAGCTTTACAGGTAATTTTACTTTGTGTTTTGGGCTTAAAAATGAAAAGGGAGAGAGAGAAAGAAAATCTCTCATCTTTTTTTCAGTTGGCATGCCGAAGAAGCTAAACCTTTCCTGACTGCCAGTAGCACTAACATCATAAAAGTATTTCATTTTTCACTAATAATTTATCATATTCTGCCTTAAGAGAGTTCAAACGTTCACTAAGCCACAGGTCAGTAAGCTTGTTCTCCAGTCTTCTTGGCAGATAAAAATGTTTATCATAATTATGTGACTATAATGTGCAAAAAGGCTACATAAAGTTGCACACAATTTTAAATGTGTTTACATCTCTACACTAAGACATTAACATCTGTACATTCACATATTGCTTTGTGTCAAAAGATGCAAAGTTTGTAAAGTCTCAGACTTTAGCCTGGGTCCTGCAGCGGGGTCTTGTGGATCTTCTTTAAGTACCACTCAAAAAAAAAGTAATCAAAAACTATTCTGTTTCTTGAATTGGACTGGATAGCCCGTTACAGAGTATGAGTGATGACAATGTATCTCTATTTGCATTTTCCTACGCATTTTCCTATGCATTTTCCTAACATTCACATTTGAATGATTGGCTTTGATCTGTTTTTCTGCCTTTCTGACAGATGTGTACGCCCCTTTGGAAGGGCCGCTGCCAACGAGGAGGAGGACCACGTTCCAAACCTATACCTTGCAATTGCAAAGTCAGAATTTTATTGTAAGGAAAACCGCCGTGATTGACCCTCCGTGCACGCTTTCCTCTCTTTTTCCAGGCTGTCTGGGGCTTTTTTTTTTGGTAGTGGGGCTGCAAAATGGGGCTGGCTGCGTGGGGGACACGGCCTTATCCGCATCCCACACATCTGCAGGAGCAAGCTGGGAGCCCCACGCACCAAACAACAGATTTCAGGGGAATTTATTTTGTTCACACTATCAGCATTCGACACTTCTGAGCTGCGGAGGGGTTTCTTCTTTGTGGGAAAAGCCAAAGTATGAGGTTTGTATTTCACTGTTAGGAATGGGAAATAAAATGCATGATCCGTCTAACAAAGATACGATAGAAACAGCTCAGAGAAACCTAGAAAATCCTGAATATATCTCCAGGCTCTGCCCGGAGAGTCAGATACTCCACACAATGGAACATTTGCCAGACCTACACACTACAGTTAAAGGGCCAAATTTCAATTCACAAAAATAAATGATTTTACTAAAATGACTAAACAATCTGTTATATATTAAAGCCCTTCTGAGACTTGCTATTTGCTCTTTCTATCTGCTACTACAAGCCTATCACTAAATCACCTAAAAGGGGCAACCATGTCTGCTCACCTGCATGCTTTTCATCATGTCCTCAAGGGCATCACCAGCCCCCCCAGGGCTCCCCACCCTGCAGGGTCCAGGACCCCATGTCAGCCCCAACAGGGCCATCAGGCTCTAGCCCAGCAATGCCTCAGCAGGGCTGGTCCCCAGCTCCCCACATCCCTGCCCTGCCCAGACATGGGACCCCTGAACCAGACCCACACATGGGCCCATGACCCATCCCTGTCCCCATCCCCAGGGAGATGCCCGATGCCCAGGGCTGGGGTTGCCCCAGTGCCCCCAGCTGTCCTGTGCCTGGCTGGGTTGGGACAGGCTACTGGGGAGTTTCTGACACTCCTGCATGGTTCCTTGCTTGTTTTGTGACACAGACACGTTTGGGGAGGTTCATGCTACAGCCTGAAAAGTGTGACTGAAGGTTGTGCACATGGACATGAAGTGCCAGCAAATTAGAGAGTACGGTTACGGGTAGGTGTCCACCACCAAAAATTAAAAGCAGCTGTGTGTCTCAGAGGCTGTGTAGTCCTCCTAGCCGGCTTAAAAACCAGTCACACAGGTCTCCACAGTGGCTACCAGTGCTTTGAGATGGGTGCCAGAGCTGATGGCGGGGCCAGGGCCCAGGGTGAGTTCCCCTAATCCAGGGGAGCTGGGAGCTCCTGTGGGCCCCAGCACCAGTCCCTTTGGTCTGACACGGTGGTTTCAGCGCATCCAAGCAGCACAAACCAGCTTCAGAAAAGGAAGGGCAAGGGTTTGAATGGCTTCAAACTAGAAAAGGATAGATTTAGATTAGATATCAGGAAGAAATTTTTTACTATTGGGATGGTTAGACACTGGAACCGGTTGTCCAGAGAAGCTGTGGGTGCCCCATCCCTGGAGATGTTCAAGGCCAGGCTGTATGGGGCTTTGAGCAACCTGCTCTAGTGGGAGGTGTCCCTGCCCACGGCAGGGGGGTTGGAATTAGGTGATCTTTAAGATCCCTTCCAACCTAAACCATTTTATGATTCTGTGAAAATACTTTTTCTGAAGAAATCTCCACATCAAGTAGAGCCACTTCTTGGTTCTCTTATATAGGAGAAGAAAAAGATGTTGTAATTTGCCTTGTGCTGATGTAAAAAAAAAATATTCTCCTGCAGGGAACGGCCTTACGTGCACAAGGGTGAACAAACTGCTGTTGTCCTCCCTGCCTGAAGCTGCTCTTGTCCTCCTGCAACATGTTATCCCTGACACGGTGATTTATCAGCCCCTCTTCGGTGTTTGGGATTGGAGCTTGCTCTCTCTGGAGTGCAAGGCTTGAGATCCAGACTGCCACTTCAAGTCTCTCTTCATGATGAGATTCCAGAGAGGTGAAAATAATCGCTTTCCCACTGAAATCAGTGAACTGACAATGCTCTGCAGTGAGGTGGTCTTGAGCGTTCCACAACATGGACCTGTAACGAATCACCTTTTGTGGAGTCTAACGCATGCGTGAAGAACCCTTTTCCTGCATTGTTTCATCACTTCCCTTCTCATCTAAAGCAATTAGCTGTCAACTGAGGCCATTCTGCTTAGGTACCCTTCAATCAGGGCATCCTAGCAATGGGTGAGATGGAGGTTAAAATGGAGGTAAGCAGCTCCCTGTCACACTGTGGATTCACTGACAGCTCCAGCCCCTGCACCCCTTAAACTGCTTCTAGTTGCAAAATGGCTCTGCTGCGGAGGACCTGTCACAGAATTGTGCTCACTCCGACAAACTATTTATCTACAACATATATATGTCAGCTGCATAGAAATGGAGAGCCAGGCTTCCAGCACCTCCATTGCCCCCTATCTCAGTAACAGCCCTCCACAAGCCCCACACTGTGGGGCAGAAAGAAGCAGGAAAGTGGTCCTTGAGCTACAAATTAAGTTTCCTGCATTTCAAGCACTGACTGGAAACAGACCTCTCAGATTTTGGAGGCACCATCCCAGTCTTGCTGATATTATGAAACCCATGGGGAAATTCACCAAGAAACAGCAGAGTTCAACGTGGGCTGTATGCAAAACCCAAAGTCTCGTGCAGGTGGAGAAAACTCTAAACAAACTTATTTCCATAAGGAAATAAGTTTCCATCTGTTTTTTCCAACTCTGTCACTTGACGTAAGGTAGAGAGAAAAGGTACTTCAGTGTGATGGAGGTAAGACAGACAACTGTCAATCATGAAAACTTTGAAAACCAATGTGTAAGAAATGTGGGATATCTGTGGAAGTAACACAGTGCAAAGGGAAAGATCTGTGGAGTACTCAGGCACAGACCTACAAATATCATGGATATTTTTAGTTGATGGCAATTCTGAAAAATCCACTGGGGGAGGAGAAGGGAATGAAGACAGAAAAAGCAGTTGTCACTGAACTGAAAATTCTGTCAGCGTTGCACACATCATTTCAATTTTGAGCTTTTTTTTTTTAATGAAAGCAGAGTTCCAGGCAGGAAATCCATTTGAAATAAAAAATTGAAAGTTTCATTTTGAAAGTTGAGACAAAATATTCAGATTATTTTGAAATGTGGATTTGGATTTTTTTCAAAATGAAATTTAACAAAGTCTCGCAAGTCCATAGACTATTTTCATGCCACTGAATCTGCATCTTTCCATGCAAATTGTTGTAGTTTTAAATATTTATCCAAACCTCATCAGTAAGAGAGATGTTTTGTCGTGACAGGAATTACAGTAGAAATGTTTAGCATTCTTAGCGTCCACCCTTCACAGCATATTTTGCATAATACGTATTTTCTTCTGTTATACACCAGTAGAGTACCTTGTGTCTTCACCATAATATAGCAAATTTCAAAATAAAGATTACTTCCTGTATCTAACACAGCATTATATTATTTTTCAACATTCTAGATAAATCAATAAAGAAGACTCAAAATATTGCGCAGAAAGCATTTTTAAATAAAGGCTAGAGTTCCTCCGGAGGGAGATGCAACTCCAACTGCATTTTTAAACAAATACTCCATTTTTAAACAAAGGCAAATATTAACTCATTTTATTTTAACCACATACTTCCTAATTGTGCATGCTGTTGCAGCAATTAATGAATAAGTTGTATACTTGACAATACCTAAAGCAGCGACTTGAATACAGCGAAATCTCACTAAAATTGGAATTGATTTTTCCAGCTTCACCAGCTCTCCTGACCGTTTCTCACAGTGCAGCAGACAACTAGGGATCCAATGGAGCCAGCACAGACCAGTGAGAGCCCTTTGGTCTCACTGGTGGCAAGGACTGGGGGGCAAGAAATGAATCTTGCACTCATTCATTGAAAAATAACAGCCTGATGTGCACTGGGATTACCTAAAAGCCTAGCAAGGTGTTTGCCATGAAAGAATTATGACCTGCCCCTTGACACTCTGAAACAGGGTCCTGCCACTTGGGAGCACAGGCCACAGGCTGCCTCGGACCCACATCAAGACCCCGCAACAGGCAAGCAGCAGCTAAAGGTGGCTGTATAGACAGGGCCTTACGTGGACACCCACCAAATTAGTAGCTCATCATTACTGATAGCATTGTGCCCTACACAACACCTACCCACACCACGCTACATGTGTATACATAGAATCAGGGAATTGTCAAAGTTGGAAGGGACCTTTCCGATCATCTAGTCCAACCACCAACCTAACTGATAAAACATCCCATCACTAAACCATGCCACTAAGCACTATGTCAACCCATCTTTTGAATACCACCAGGGATGTTGCCCCAACCACTTCCCTGGGCAGCTATTCCAATGCTAAATAACCCTTTCATTGCAGAAATTTTTTTCTAATATCCAATTGAACTTCCTCTGGTGCAACTTGAGCACATTTCCTCTTGTCCTGTCACTTGTGAATTGAAAGAAGAGACCGACCCCTGCCTCTCTACAGCCTCCTTTCAGATAGTTGTAGAGAGCGATAAGGTTTCCTCTCAGCCTTCTTTTTTCTAGGCTGAACAACCCCAGCTCACTCAGCCTCTCCTGATAAGACTTATTCTCCGAAGACTTATTCTCCATCGTCCACCCCTCACTACAAATCAAGGTTAAAGGAGATGGACAGGCAGACCAGAGGGAAACCTGTCTCTAGTAAGAAATTTTGTATCAAGGAACACAGCTCAGATCATGCACGTGCACACACACACATGTGGACACACACACACACACCATTCTTGGTTCCTCCACCCTTTCCCCTTCCATAAATATTTCCAAAAGTCAAGCTCCTGGAACTGCTCAGGCCTGATCCTCCTCATTTCGAAAAGGTCCAAAGCAGGTTGAAGAAGAGTCTTTCTGAACGACTTCCTGATTAATTTAATGAATGATTGTCTTGTTCTCCCTCTGATTCACAAGAATCCTTCCCTTCCTTACAAACGGAAGAAAGCAAGAATCTGGCATGTGGATACCCCTCTACACATATGTACGGTGCACCCGCAGACCCCCTATACCCACACATACACACACATGTATATATTCATGAGGGGATTCTTTGGAAGTCTTTCCAAGGAGGTTTTTTTCCCCAGGAAAATGGGGCAAAAGGAGAATAGTGATAGGATTTTTTTGAACTCTTAATCTCAGCCATAGAATGGCTAGAGTTGGAAGGGACCTTAAAGGTCATTGAGTTCCACCCCCCTGCCATGGGCAGGGACACCTCCTGCTAGACCAGCTTGCTCAAAGCCCCATCCAGCCTGAATCATCTTCTTCCTTCAGCTTGCATTTAATATGTAAGCTGAAAATGTTGATCCACTGGCATTAAACAGTGCCTAGGCTAGGCTTCCTCATCACAGTTGTGCTGCTGGCATAGACATACTGCCAGCCTTGATTAATGTAGTGATTAAAAAGCCTGCATCAGCCTACATCAGCCACCAGCGACAAAGCAGCATCAACAGTGGCAAAAAAATTAAGTTTCTTAAACAAACAAACAAACAAAAAGCACAGACATAATCCTTATCTTCATCGCCTCTTATTAATGATTTTAACATGCCATTGTGCGGATGCTTATTGCCCAATGTTCAACTCTTTGCTGAGCTGAATGATTTAGACAATGCAGCAAAAGCACCTCTAGGACCTGAGGGGAAGCCATCATTTGCTAAATATGAGAGAGGCCACCGCCAGCACAGCCACCACCCAGAGGATCAGCCTCCAAATTTGTGGGTGCAGGATGTTCTGCAATGGGTTGGTGAGAAGTGACCTGCTCCTGACAGCACAACAGCAGCACAATGTGTTGCTCTACTTCCACCTCCGCTCACTTGTGTCTCCCCTCTATGGGCTTCTTCTCAGATCTGTTGATGGAACCATGTTTAGCCTCCCTTGTGTCTGACCTGTTGATGCTCTGCAGAAAATGCGGTAACTGCTCTGTCTCTTCCTTCCAGACCAGCCTTGCATCACGCTGAGCACTGGATGACTACAGGAAAAAAATCCCCCTTCTGTCAACTTAATCTCATGAGCACTAAGCATAAAGAAAAAAAAAAAAAAGAACAAAACACAGCGTCATTCAAAATACTGCCTCTTTACAAGCATAACAAATCCTCTGTGGAGTAAAATTACCAAATTGGTTGATTCTTTCAGAGGCCCATTATGCATACAGAAATGTAAAAAATGTGTGCGTGTGTGCTTTTTTCTGCATTCTTTTTTCAAAGCTGCTGATTGTTCGTGTGTGTGTGTAAATAAAGCTTTCACATTCATAATCAACCACCTCCTCTTCCTTCCCTCCCCTCCTGCTTTATTCTTTTCACACTGCTACAATCCTTTGTTAGCAGCAGTAATCACACAATGAGATTTGCCTGAGAAATTTCAGAACAATCAAAATGGAGAAAAAAAAATCTTTTCTCCACATTTTCATGAAAGCATGACATTTCAAGCTCTTTTCCCCCTAAGACTCAATGTAAATTCATGTTTCTGAAAAATATACCTTTAATATTTTGGGGCAAAGGAAACTGAAGTGTTTTTCCCTAGCAATGTTCAAATGATAGTGATATTGCAAAGAACGGGCTGTAAAAACTTCCAAAAGAGATAGTATAGTGATGAAATGCTTCCTTCCCATCTCAGAAAGTTCAGGGTAATGAACAATCGGAATACAGAAAATAGTCAAGGTCAATTATTTAAAAATACACGTATCTGTTTAAACCTCACATGCTTTTTTTTTTTTTTCCTCCTCGGGAAAGGTGGGTTAAGAATGGAAAGAGTTCCCAGGTCACCCAGTTCTCAGCTGGCGGAGTTCACTGCAGGAATGGCTTGACTGTTCTTTCTCCTCATCTGTTCACCCTCCATCTATTCACACAATATTGTATCTACTAATACCAGAGAAACTAACTCAGATAATCTTTTACTGGTCAGAGAGGAAGACAGATATACTTTTTACACAAAAAAGCAGCTTCTTTCATTTCTTTTGGTGAAGGAAAATGGAAATGGAAAACAGTAAAGGGAAATGGGAAGGGGAAGGGAGAAAGAAAGAAAGAAAGAAAGAAAGAAAGAAAGAAAGAAAGAAAGAAAGAAAGAAAGAAAGAAAGAAAGAAAGAGAGAGAGAGAGAGAAGAGCTCCTTTTTTGATTCAGTGATTCTTCAGATTGGCTTTAAAGATGACAGAAGATAAGACAAACCTGCCTTATAAAATGTCTTTTCAACAAGCTTTTGCAGTGTCTTTCAAATTCTAAATAATATAACAGTCCTCATCACCCACAGTAATTTATGCTCATAAGGTATTTGTCATGAAATATGTAACTTTAGCCTATCTTAGGACTAACAGACTGTGAGCATATAATTGTTCTTTAGCTACCCATCAAAGCTGATGTTGAATCAACAATTTTTTAGGCCAACTTGATTTGTTTTCACAGACATGGCTAATAAACTTTACATTAAACTGTGGCTGTGATGTACTCTTAATTTTATTATTGGGCATTAATGTTTAATAAGATACATCATTATTACCATACAAAAAGACAAGGTAATATTTCTGTAATAATTTTTTATTTCCTATTTTTCCATCTTTAGATATGTAGGAAATGTCTGCGTGTGCTGTGGCTTAAGTATTTAGCATTTTTCCCATTCCAAGGACTTCTGATCAACTTTTGTGACCCAGATTTATTCTTTCTATACAACCTGGCTAAATCATTCAGTGATGGTACTTATTCTGTTAAAAACAACATACCCGTTACATTTTTTTTAAAAACCCTTCATGCCTATAGAGTTATAAAATAATAAGAAGTTATTATTCTTACCAAGTATCAAAACAGGATATGGAGAATACCATACACTAAGAAAAAGCCCAGACGTATAGGGAGACCATATAAGGTAACAGTGAGTAGCTGAAAGATGAATCGGTTAAAAAAAAAAAAACAAAAACATAAGAGAGAGCTGACAGGAGGAATTTACAGAAAGAACAGGCTACTTTTTAGAAAATTATATACACAGGTGGAGACAGAGAAATAATTTTTAATTACTAGAAAGGGAAGGGGAATTTTTTTTTTTAAAGAATGAATGGTTTGCATGTTTGATACTGATGGCAAAACATTTTTGTGCACCGTAAATATCTTTTAACTGTTTTGGATGCCTGGTGTTCCCATCAGCAATACTAGAGGCTTACATATCAGGTTATAAACAGCTTCTCCTCTGCCGGCATAAAAGATTAAACATGCTTTTCAGGTATAAAAACATATGGTACGTGTGACAGCAGCTACCGCAATTGGGCAATCTGGGCAAAATCTCCTCCAGGGCTCCTCATTCTCCCTGGCCACGTTCAGGAGGGAAGCTGAGGCAGAGCAGAAGCTCAGGAGACAGAGGGAGGAAAGGTCAGAAGCAAGCAGACACCATGATGGTGCCGAGCGAGAGCAGAACGAGTTGCAGAAAGTCAGGGCTGATGTGCACTGGCAGAGCCTCCTGACTGCGACAGGAGCCGTGGGAGAAAGCTGCCCGGTGCTTTATGAAACACACAAATGACAAAATCTCTGTTCCAAAGAGGGCTCGATCTCCCCGTTTCCACTGAGCCAGCCAACCCTACCTCCTGGAGCCAGATCAGACACCACCCCTCATCTCACTGCACCACCTCGGTGTGCTGTTTTCCAAGAGGTAATCTATTTGCCAACTGCTATTTTTGTCAGATCAACCTGTTCCCTGAAGCATAATGAAAACTCCTTGCCAGATCAATTTGTTTCTGAAGTTTCCTGGTTGCCAGCTCCACTCCAAGTTATTTCATTTTGTCTGCATGTCAGAACCATTAGGCTGGCAACTGCTTAAATCTCTCCTTATTGTCACAGGTTGGGGGGTGGGGAGGAGGTGCTCTGGATGGTCACGAAGCGAAGCAAAATGTCTGCCTGGTGGAGACGGCGCTCCAAGCCATATGGAAGCCAAAGAAAGGACCAGCAGCGGGTGCTGCCACCGCACAGTGGGAGAGATGAAGGGGGCTTGGGGGCTTTTATGTCCAGCTGTGCAGGTGGCACAGTGCCACAGGAAGCAGAGCTGAGCCCTCTTGCAAGGACCCTGGGGGCCACCACCAGCCAAGGAGGTACCAGCTCCTGGTATGGCTGAAACCCATGGCTCGGTTAGCGCTGCAATGAGCTGAGTAATCCTACAACATTAACATCCTTGAGTGGAAATACGTTGGGGGAGGGGGTGTTGGTTTTTTTTTTCTGTGTGTGTATTTTTTTTTAATGACCTGGTGTGATATTTTGTACCGTCAGGAAGCGAGTGGCAAAGGCTGGTGTCCAAGAAGAGATGAGTCAGGTTACGTGGGCAGACAAAGGAGGCAGATCTGCAGGCCTGCAAGAGGAGCGTGAGGCTGTCAGCCCTGTGAGAGAGAGAGAGACACGGGGTCTGTATGGAAGGCGGTGCTGAGTCATGAACAACAGCAAGGAGACAAAGAGAGATTGAAGGTGAAACCGAGTATACGCAGAGAGGATTACCAGGAAAAAGCTTGCGTTTCCTATTATCCCTTCCATTCTTCAGGGCTTCGCAGGAAATTATGTGCCTTGGTGTTGGGTTTGGTTGGTTTTTTTTGAAAACACAGTGTGTTGCAGCAGCTCTGCGTGCTCTGCTCTTGGTTCATTCTGCGTGCTTCGCTGTGAACTAGGACAGCGCTGATTAGAGTTAGACAGCTCATAACCCTATTCAGGATTTTTCCCCTTAGGAGAAAAAAAAAAGAAAGAGAAAAAAAAAAAAAAAAGCTGATGTAATTCCCCAGGGCTCCATTGGCTCTGCTATTGCATAGCTACACAGTCTCCCGGAGTAATTGTCTCCAACAACATCCCAACCCCCCTCTAGACTCAGGGACCTTCTGGCTGCTTCTCCTCGCGTGTGTTTTCTGCTTTATGTAAGGAACGAACCAGGGAGAGTGAAATGAGAAGAGTGAAAAAGGTGATGAAATTTTCAGTTCAGACACAGAAGGTACATTCAGTACTGGATGTCAGAGGGAAATCTGAGAAAGTAGCTTTTGCGTTCCAGACTCTGACTTCTCTAGTGATGGGGTGAAACTGAAGTGGGAGGCGGCGGATGACAGGCTGCCGATCCTCTGCAGCAGAGACCCTTTCCAAATGGCATCAGCCGTGCAGAGACTCCCTTCAGATCCTCTGCCTCCCTCTCCAGCACACCACGCCATCATCTAATTGATTCTGAAAAACCTGCTTCTTGATCACACCCACAGGTCTCATAAATGCACCACGGTTAAATTTGTCTAGGTCTGAAGGCTGAAGGATCACAAATATATATCCCAGCCCTTGTCTGAACCCCCCCCCAGAATACAAGCTTAGAAAAACAACAACAAATCTGCTTTCAAATAAGCAGGAAAAAACAGACGTGCTAAAGATTTATTTTAAAGGAGCAAATGCTGCATCCCCCTAAATCTGTGACCACTCACTTTAAAAAGCAACATCTGAGGAATCAAAGGAGATACTTGCAGATTTGGAAGGCCAACCGTATTTGAATGTAAATAACAGTTTATGTATTCGTGGAGGGAAATCATTTTACAGTGTATTACAAAACAGCTTGCTGCCTCCGTGTCTCTTTTTTCCACCTGAAAAGTAGGTCAACAATCCTTGTGGCTTTGAAAAGAAGAAATGAGGAATGCTTGTTGAAAACAAGCAGGGTTTAATTTCAGTTGTAAACAGAAAGAAATATTAGTTTTACCTTTTGCATATGAGATTTCAGTATACAGTTAGAAGTCAGGCACCACTGCAGATTACCCAGTGTTCACAGCAAGAGCCGCACCCCAACTTTTCAATACTCTGCTTTGGGGTCAATACAAGCAGATGAGTTGCAATGTACAGCTGTAGCAAAATAAAATCAAAATCTCTCTCACACAGAGTAAGGGGGAAAAAGGAGAGGCGGGGGGAAAGGACAGCCTTAAAACCAAGGAGCTATTTGGGAAAAGGAAGATGGTAAAGTGGCCCAAGGATCTGATGATTCAGCATATCCTGCAGTAACTACCCAAAATACAACGAATAAATGGGATCTTAAACTACTTATGCATGCTCACATCATCACAATAAGGCCCAAAGGGAAAATAATAATTAAATTTCTTGCCTCACCTTGGCATAAACATTAACCAAGGGCACTATGGTCCCAAGCCCAGCAAATCTAAGAGAATTTGTATTTTCCCTGTGACAAAAACATCTCTTACTTAAAAGGATTAACAACGACATATTTTTAAAAGCAGCAATCAGCTACTGGGAGGGCTTCTGTTTTCTGCTATCAGGCAATTTCCAGTACCAAATGTGAAGCTCTTGCCTGTAACAGCGTAGCAGGGAAGTTCTTTACAGAACTGAAAATCCTAACAGCCAGTACACGCTTACATACATGTGCATACAACATAATTTGATCTATAACCATGGCTGATGCAGTTGTGTATTTTTCTTTTTAGTTTTCTTGACATCCTACTGAGAGTACTTTATTTTACTTAAACAGGGAGAGAATGCCTAGGACCCTGTGGTTCTGGCTGCCCCACTTCATTCCATTACACAGTAACTGCTCAGAAAAAACCCTGGGCAAAAACTGAAGCTTATTGATATTCTAGCTTAGATAAACAAGACTGCATATGCACTAGTGAGGCAAAATGAATAATAAAATCCCAAACAATGCAGGATGGAATAATTGTATTTTGTTTAGCCATACAATGAATTGTCACTAGCCCTTTAAAAGAAAAGTATTTTATGACTTGGGTTGAGATTGCAAGCACTAGTGGTGTTTGTAATGTGTCCAGTAATTCTGGTGGATCCTCGTCAAATTGCAGCAGGCTTTCCATTTGGATTTTCTCCATCGTTAGGTCTTATTTTCCTGTCAGTTTGCCCATTTTGTCATGAGTTTCTTTCAGACAACAGACTGGGCAACATACCTCCAGCAGCAAAAGAAATCAAACAGTCTTTAAAAATAAAAATATGTTTTAATAATTATTTCCACAAAAGATGGTTTATCAGAATGTATAATATGAATGCTAGACTCATGATAGCCATCTCCGTCTTCTCAAACACACACAAAAGCTTTGCTTTTCCTTATTTTCTTCTTAAAAAGAGCTGATACACTAGAATTATATTTAGGACTCTTGAAATGTGTTAAAACAGCCCAACAAAAGCTAACTTGTCAAATTCAGCTGTGATGCGAGTTGGGGTTTAAGCTGCATAGCAAGTTTAAATTAGCAAGAAAAGGGGTAGCTACTAACTTTTTTCCATTGGTGACACTCTAACACTCAAAACTAATTCCAAAAGCTTTAAAATCACACTGATAGATTCTCACAGGCTGAACTGATCCTATGTTAATTAATTATGGACACAATTACTGTTTTAAGTAAACATCAGTTTACACCAAGCCTGAACTTTACAGTCCCCTTTACTTGCTTTTGCTGAAATACTGCTTTCAGCATTCCAGGATCAGAGTCACTTCTTGTATTAATCAGTGCAATTTTCTGAGATTACTGGAATGGCATTAGATTAGGTCAGCAGAGAAATTGGCCGTCTGTGTGTATCCTAGTTTACATCCCCATGAAATACCACATCACTCACATCAGTCTGACTTTTACCCTTGGAATGAGTTTCACAGTGCACTCTTGCAGTGCAGCTTCATATCGCCATTGACTTTGCTGCATGATCTGCCCCAGGGTCTCTGGAGAGACCGCCTTGAATCTGTTCACTCCAGGCAGCATTTGACAGACTTTTTTTTTTTTTTTTAGTTTAGTTTGGTGAACACTTAAGAAAAAGAGTCAGGAAATTCAAGAGGTGATGCATTGGTATGACAAATAAATGATATTCCTTTTTTGTTGTTTCAGCTGAGGTTGCAGAGGACACCAGAGTTGTATCACTCCCAATAAGTCCTGCAATGATGAGCAGCTCAGCGCATTGTTTCTTCTGCCTGCTGCTTCTGGGCTGGCATGGAAGATCACTGTGCAGACAGGCAGGAGTGGGGTTCTCAGATTTTGGTACTCCACAGGGCAACCGCTACAAGGAGGGTGCGATTCCTGTTTCACAGCGATGAGTCAGAGGAGTCACCTCAGAGGCCGATGAGCTACAGTTCTTGCCGTGAACTCATGAGGGAAGGATGGGACCTCACCGGGCCCAAACCTTTTCAAGCTCCTGCTGCCTAAAACCCCCAAATAATTCAGGTGAGGAGTCTGTGAGTTTTCCCTGCTCTGGGTGCACAAGTGCACCATTGCCACTCAGACTGGAAGGGCCTCCATGGGTCGCCTCCCATGCCTTAGGCCAAGGTTTCTAGAGCACCTTCCTTTATCCCCACCTCCTTATTCCGTGTGAAAATTTAGAGGGGGATTCTCTAACATATAAGCAGCCTTTTGTGAACGTAACTTATTGAATGCGTAGCCTTCTTGTCTTCGAAATGAATACTCCGGCCCATTTTTGCAGCACCCACCGCCCAAGTGGCAAGTGACTGGGATGCTGTAAGAGCCGCTAAGTCGCAGGAACACGCGTTATCTCCCGTTTCGGTCTGGTTTCGACCCAAAGTAAGGAGATTTACAGCGATGCGAATTGCCCGAACATTTCACAGGAAAACCTATCCGAGGCCTTGATCCGCCATAGGCGGGACGGCGCCGGGGCGGGGGAGGCGGCAGGGCCGAGAGGGAGCCCCCAGGGCGCCGGTTTGAACTCGGACTCACACGAGTGGGGTGGGGGGATCACGGGTCGCCTCCCCCTCGCCCCTTTTCTCCTTCGTTTTGGTGAAAACTGCCCTGCCGCCCGCGAACAGGGGAGCCGGGTTACGGGGAGGGCGGGGGGTTACGGAGAGACCCTGTGGCTGGGCGGGGAAGGAAGATGGCGGCCGCCGCCCCCCCAGCGGCTCGGCGGCCTGGCAGTGTCTATTCCCCCGGCCCCCGGGTTCCCCGCAGCGCCTTTTAACACCGCCCCGGCCGCCGGAGGAAACTGCGCATTTTAGACATTTCTGGTTAAAAAAAAAAAAAAAGGAAACAAAACAAAAAACCCCAACATTCGCCTCTCGACCAGGCAAAACGGGAGGGGGGGGGGGGAAGAGGAGGAGGGGGAGGGGCCCCCCTCCCCCTCTCCTCCCCTCCCCCACCCACCCCCCCTGCGCACGCTGCGCCGCCGGGTGGGGTGGGGGAGGGGCGGCGCAGTGAACCTGCTCTTTGTGGGGAGGTCAGCGGCGGCTGCCGCCGCGCCGGGCGGGTACCGACAACCCTCGAAGAGAGGGGCACTCCCCGGCCGGGCCGCCGCTTCCAGCGGGGAGGGAAACGCCCCCGCCATGGGGTGGGGAGGGCAGGGTGCGGCGATGCGGGCCGAGGGGTTGGCGGCAGGGGGGCCGCGGCTTCTGGGGGCTGCCCCGGTGGACTGGCCGGCCTTGGGCCTGGGCCTGGGCCTGGGCCTGGGCCTGGGCCTGGGGCAGGGCCTGAGGCAGCATGGCCCCTGCAGCCTGCCCCTCACGCAGCTCCCGGCCGCACCTCGGGCAGGTGTTGGCTGCCGCCTGTTCGGGGTGGCACAGCCAGCCCACAACCTACACCAAGTTGCAGCTACATCCCGCACCAGCAAATAACCCTGGCAGTCTTTGGGCCTGTTCAGTGCTTGGAAGACCCCCTCCAGCCACATGAGCCACCATCGGGTGCCTCCATTTTGTCTGCTGTCACCAGCGCAGGGGAAGGTGCGTGCAGAGCATGGCGTCCGTGAGGCTGACACTGTGGGTTCAGCCTTGCCTGTATGAAGGGTTGTCACCATGGCAAGCCTTTGGGGTTGGTTTGGGGTTGTCAGGGACAGCTGCCCTTGGGGGGGTTGTCCCCATTTCAGAGCAGCCTTTCTCCTCCTCCTCTTCAGGGCTTTGCAGCTCCACCAGGAACTGAAACTGCGAGTGCTTCAAAGTGTAAACAGCGCAGGATTATTTCTGGCTTCTGAAGGGGAATGCAAATGTGATGAAATCCCCTCTCCTCTGCCTCCTGGAGAGCAGCACAGAGTCAGATGTAATCTCTTGAAGCATTGCAAAGATTTGCCCCGCTGAAACTAGCAGAGGAAAAAATACTATTATATCAGCATCGATACACAAAGTGCCCTAATCTCCACTCCTTTCTTTGCCTGCAGGAAAGCTTTCTTCGATTTTTCTCTCCTTCCTAGGCTTAATGATCAATTAAATAAATACCAGCTTCGTGTCACCTTTCCTACACTTCCTTTCCCTTCCCTCCCCCAGCCCTCGCATTGCAGACATCTGTTTCTGGCTGCCTGGGTTAAACTCTCCCCTTTGAGCCTGGGTGTGCTCAGGGGCCGGGGCAGGGAGAGCCTGGGGGAGGGGAGCCTGGTTCTTGTCCTTTGACCTCTGTTGGGATAAGAAAAGCGGGTTAAAAGGTCAAGGAAAACAATTGCAAGGCTCCTTTTGCTTGAATAGCATGCCAAATAAACTTATCCCGGGGATTTGGAATGATCCTTTTATGGGAATTTCCACCTCCCTCGGGATTGTGCAGGCTGACTTTATGGGAGCTGAGGGCATGCTCAATTATTTTGGGGGGAGGGGATGGCAGTGTTTGAGCTCTTCTCAGCACCCTTGTTTGAGGACACAGAAATACAAGGGAGGAGGAGGGCTCTGCTGCTTGATTTAACTCTTGTGAGCTTCCCTGAAATTTGTCAGCTAACACAATGACTTCTTCATTTTTTTAATCTTTTACAATCTATAATGCTGGTGTTTAAAATCAAGGAGAAGGAACACAGGTCTGGCTTGCTTTTTGCACAAAGTGCGCTATTGTGACTCCATTTACTAATGAAGCTACTGTTGTATACGAGAGCAAGCGTTTCCCCAACTCTGTATAAAATAATACTTTATTATCAATAAAGTAGTTGTAGGTGCTAGAAGTTTCTTTGAATGGCTTCTCTATAAGTACCGTTTGCTGGTCTTACACTGTTCACATTTCGGCAGTGTAAACTGGTAAGCTAGCACCTTCCTAGAGGAATGAGTGTCTTGGAATATTCTCTTTCATATGGCTGAAAATTCATTAGAGCCTTTTAAAGAAAAAGATGGATTTTCTTTTTAAATGGAAAATCCCACAAAATATTTTTTGTGTTTCACTTTTTAGAATTTTAAAAGAACCTTCAATTTAGGAAGGCAGAAAATTGCCGGTTCTTAACGATAGTTAAGATAGTTTTTCATCTAGATCTTTGTTCTCTTTTCCTTGTTGGTAAGAAATTCCGGAACAACCCCCAAATGTTTGCAAAACTGCACACAGGGAAAGCCCTCGACATCCTCAGGCGGTTCTGACCGGCACTGGGCTTTGATGTCGGACCTTTCCTGCCAGGAATGCGCTGACCAGAGCAACAGGGGCAGTGCTGGTGGAAAGGAAAACCCCCAGAGCACAGGAGTCTCTTACGTTTTGCCATCTCCTTTGCACTTGGGTCAAGGCCTGATCTACCAGTTGTACCGGTTAGCATGATGGAAAAAAGCCCAACCTGCATGGGCAGGACTTTGTGTAGGCATAGCTACAGCCCGTAGTCAAAACAGGCTAGTATAAGCCAGTCTGGCACACTGAATGTACCCTGCACATACAGGGATTGATTTCCTACATTTGCAAGTGTAAGAATTCCTACTGGGGTTGTGAGCACAGTTCTCAAGTGCTGGTAACCTCAACCAAAAGATTTCTTTTGATGTAGGGAATTAGTTGGAATGGGCTGCGCAGGGAAGTGGTTGAGGCACCATCCCTGGAGATATTCAAAAGACGAATTGACATGGTGCTCGGGGATACGGTTTAGTGTTGGCATGTGTGTTTTGTTTAGTGTGTTGGTGGTTTTTTTTGCTGTTTTTTTTTTTATGGTTGGACTAGATGATCTTAAAGGTTCCTTCCTTTTTAGGCAATTCTGTGATTCCGAGTTCAATGAGGGAAGAGCCGCAAAAATTGATACATTGAGTATGCAGGAACTGTGCTTAGTTAATTAAAAAGCTGATTTTTAATCATTGATCTTTTCAGATAACACTGAAAATTAAGTAGAAAATATTGCATTGCATTAGAGCGCTGAAGGCACCTCAACTGCCTGAGAGATGCAGTGCATAGAGATCATGTACATTGTAATACATACATTTGTATTTTTAGCAAATTTTCCTGTTAAGAAGATAATAGCTTATTTATATGATCTGGGAGATCCTAAAATAATAGAGGCCACTATTCTGAAACACGCTCCTGAAGGATGGATACATGAATTTTGTTGTTAGGACGTGTCTGCGTTAGAAAGTACTGTTAGGCTCGTGCGTAAAAGCCTGTTGGACATGAAAACTTTCATGATACACAGAGAAGCGTGCTACCCTCGGGACTGTTCTGGCAACTTTTGCAGATTTTGTGATTAGCCATTACATTCCTGAAGGCAACTGCAAAAAACTGGGGGGTCTCATCTAAAGCTAGGGGGGATCATAGAATCATCTGGACCGGAAGGGAACTCCAAAGGTCATCTAGTCCGACCCCCCTGTAGTCACAGGGACACCTCCAATTAGACCAGGTTGCCCAGGGCCTCGTCGAGCCTCACCTTGAATGTCTCAAGGGGCCTCAACCACCTCCCTGGGCAACCTGTTCCAGTGCTCCACCACCCTCATAGTAAGGAACTTGTTCCTAATGTCTAATCTAAATCTGCTCTTCTCCAATTTAAAGCCATTAGCCCTTGTT